>JAJMJJ010000410.1:0-15688 GCA_030568955.1 Geotrichum siamense (nom. inval.) | reverse complement strand
GACTGAGCAAAAGAAGGAAGCATGGCTACGCGATCTTGCAAACCCTACAGTACCTTTACGGAAGCTTTCTCGAACCATTCCTCACGGTACAAGAAATCGATCACTTCTCGAACAATGTTGTAACAAATCAATACCCATCGCTCGTGCAATATGGCTTGCAAAATGTGTTGGTGCAAATGAACTACGGGGTTTGAAGAGGAAAGGCACTAACCAACCTGGCACAGTTACTGAATCTCAGTGGATTATTGAATGGACTGATCAGGTAACTGAATTTATAGAGAAAACAATCCGAGACTATCCAAAAGATATTTCTATTTCAAAAGCATCACCATCCGCATCAGCATCATCTTCAACAATTTTATTGCCAACACATACTCATTCTCACAACCATAATTATAATCAGAGCCTATCCAATGCATCTTCGCCCTTATCGACAAATACACCAAAAATGCCTTCAATAACATCAAAACCTAGTGGTTTTTCGTCAAATCCCTCCACGCCTATGGCAAAATCTCTTTCAAATCATGTAGCACCTCCTTGGAAAGAACGTTTTGACTATATTGTAAAGTTATCCGTTAATTTGCTTTCAGAAGGATTGCTGGATAAACAAGTCTTCCTAAAATGGTGCGTTTCTTATTTTGAATCTTGTGCGCTAGATGAAATACCTGCAGCATTATTATTCATTAGAATTTTCTGGTTTAGTATAATTCAGTCTAGATCACTCTCTCAAACACTTGTCTTAGCATTACTAAATCGTTACACTGCACTTTCAGCTCATGATATTATTCGGCACGCTGTCATGATTTCAACAAGAGCGAAAATAAGCGAATGTCTTGTAAATTTTTTCCTCTTATCACCAGATTCATTTATTATACCGTCACATTGGGAGAGTATTAGACCTGTATTAACCGAAGCATTAAAAGTTGGTGAAATTGAACTAGTAAGCAAAATTTTTGAACTAGTTTCTGTTCGCAATGAGTCTCTTACAATTGCAGACGCCTCATCACCTCGAACACTACGAAATCCTCATTACTTAATTGTTGATGCTCTCGATAAAGCTAAGCCACCATATAACTGGAAATCATTAGAACAAAGCATCAATTCAAGCAAAATATCAGACTTCGATGCGCTACAGACTGCTTTTCGCTGGGCAACTACAAAAGGTCGAAGTGGCATCGATAGAGTTTACATATGCTCTAATTTATTAATCTCATTGCATACCAATCTCAAATGCAATATCGCAGAACATTTTATTGATTTTTTGGACAACATTACATCCTCTGATGATTACGACATGTATAATGTATACGATCTAATTTTGGAATTTTTGGATTTAGAATGGTTTCACGCCGGAACTTTCTTTAGACGGTTGATTTCCCAAGGAATCTTATTCATGAACTCTACTCATCCTTCAGTTAGAGCGAAAGTTGCTCTATTAACAAATCTTCCAGTGCAATATTTACCTCATTTGAGATCTCAACAACAACTTTTATTAAAAGGATTGAATAATACGAAGGTTGCGATATTAGACGACACTCATCTTGTGGCACAAATTAAATCAGCATTGTATCTTAAACTCGCGTTCCTCTGGAACGATTTACCAGAATCAACACAAGTTGAACTCTCGTTTCAACAAACTCAAATGTTACGAAACCTTACAAAGTCGGGTCAGATGGAAATTAGCTGTTGGATTTATAAATCTATTGGAGAAAAGCTCAGTCTAGATGGACTCGAACTTACATTGTGCCAATTTGCTATTTTACAAAATATTTTAGAAGTCTTACGAGATTACAAAGCCTTATACTCTTTTATCGAAATGATAATTCCTAAAACTTCTAGCGGAAATTTACTAAACTTTATTGCAAATACTATTACTGATCACCTAAGGATTTTTTGTGCTATTGGAGATATAATCCAGCTGATTCAGTTGTTTATTGTTCAGTTTAAATCGTTTAAAGTCAAACCAAAAGTGTCAAAAGGAATTTACGATGTTTCTTTATTTGCGCTAAAAGAAATCCCTGATTTATCTGCTCAATTAAAGTTAGAGTTGGAACAAATTATTCACCCTATGGGACAACCTGCATTGAAGGATATTACAACACTTTCACCAATGTCTGACATTATCAGTGAAAATTTATCCCATAATCTGGAATTAGGTGAACTATTTCATGAATACCTTGGAACCCAAGAAAGTATTGATTCAACAAGTTTACCCAAATTTGTTTATTTGGGATTACAGAAATTGGCTTCTGCTTCTAAATACAACGATCTCTCCTATGATGCATTACGAAAAATTTCAATTGTTTTGCAACACCTCCATGATATTGATCCTTATATTTTTTCACAGAATTTAACTAAATGGATAGCTGAGAATAAACTGAAAGAATTTTCAAATAATTATTTGTTTTTAACAAGATTCTTTTTGTTCTTGGTGGTTTATAATTGTGTGTCTTTAGATAAGGTTGCAGAAATATTGTCAGGTACTGAAGATTCTACTTCAGATGATTCAAAGTTAATTCTGTGTTTAATTTCAGATGATTATGTTGCAGATATTCAGTTACTTGCAAGTGAAAAATTGACACTGAATATGTTGAGACATCAATTTGAACTGAGCTTCCCTGAAGTTTATCACAAATGCATTGCTTCGGTTATTATTGAAAGTGCTAATCAATCCAGTAATTATAACTTTTCTGAAACGACCAAGCAATTTTTACTTGCAAGCGTTAGTATGGATGTGGGAATGGTAATAAGTAATCTTATTGACCCTGTATTTAACAATGTCTCTATTACTTCCATCAACGAAGTAAGGCAACCCCTTTTGGAACTTTTTACACTTGAAAGTGATGCATTTATCCCATTAAAGGACGAAATTTTAACGGTAGCCGAAAAGTGCGACTTTTTGAACATGGCGCTGTCACAAGTATGCGTCAGAATATTTGTATCTTGTGAGGAAAGGAAAAATATGTCATCAGGAATGACAGACAGTACATCAGAAGATAATATATTGAATATATTGTTAAGTGCAATTAATTCAGCAGAAATGAATCAAATTTGCCCAAAATCGTTTGGAGATGTTTTAGTTTATATTCCGGATGGAGTCAAAGCATCACTATTACATAAATGTGAAATGGTGTTTTTTGATTCAAATATATTACCAATAGTTCCAAATATAGAAACAAACGAAGGAAATATTGTGGAATATTTGTTGGAAACAGTTGATGCTATTTCATCTGTTCCTAATCCTATACCAATTTTTGCGTCTTTGAGTTCCATGATGGATTGTTTATCAAGTTTAATTTTGTGTTGTGATAATTATAATGAGAAGGAACCAAAAGGTGGTGATATAGAAATGACAGATGTGAATACTGACGACTCAACAGTGGTGAATGATTCCACTGGTCAATCATTCAGTGACACATTGAGAAGCTGTATACTTTTATTTGTAAGAATTGTGTTAATTCATAGTTCGAAACCAACAGAAAAACAAGCACTTAACGATGGTATAAGAGAAAAACTTACATGTGCCATTCAACGCATTCTTAATACTCCATTTGTGAGTATTAATAACGATCTATTCAGAATATGCATGGACTTGACAGAAACGTTAAAAGTGGGTGGGAATCATTCTACAACTTCTTCCTCTACAGATTCAGCAATTATGAGAGATATTCATCATGAATCAAACACATCCAAATCAAGTTCCATATTGCCATCAGATATTTCACCTCATGGTTCAAGTTTCTCTTCCCCCATATTATCAAATATACCGTCATCATTATTTGCAAAGTCCAACATTGATCCTAAAATAATTTCGTCGGATTCAATAGTTAATGATACATCATCACCTTTGGAAAGTCTGGTACTATTTAATCGTTCTACTAAGGAATTTTATGAACTTGATATCAAGGCATTCGATCTTTTGGAAGAAAGTAATCATACCATGGCAATCAATGATGTGGCATTGAATCTTACACTTTTTGATGCCGTGATTGAAAAAAAGAATCCAAATTAAAAGCTGTAACCTGTAATTAGTTTTTTTATATATTATTTTATATTTTTATATATTATGCTTTCTTAAATGTGATACTTTTTTTATTCAAGGACATTGTAATACTACTTAAAAAGATACTTGAAAATACTTTCATCGTTCGTTTATTTTCTTATGTATTATTTCATGTGGTTATATATATACTTCATATCTTTATATTTAAAACAAGGCTAAATTTCATTTATGGAGTAATGTATTATTATTTATATCCCATCTCTCTTGCATATGCCTCAATTTCTTGTTTTGAAAGTTGATCTTTACCCGTCCAATTAGCCGAAGAGGATCTTGATCTAAACTTAGCCGTTGACGATGAAGCCTTGAACACTTCTTCCATTTTTAATGGAGCAATATTACCAAACACAGAATCGGGATCTACGTCTTTTTGAGCAGTTAAGATAGCCCGTAATTGTGGAGACTGGGCCCAATCCATTATGACACTACCATCGTCATCTTCTGATTCAGAGAATATTTCAGGTAGTTCGGTTGTCTTAGGATTGGGTGCTTGACGTCCCGGTGTAAGATTACGGAAGGGTGCATTTGGTGGAGCAAAATGAAGTTGAGCTGAAGAAAATTTGATACTAGATACTCGGGGAAGCCCATGATGAGACTTTATCTTAGGAACTGTAGGCTTAGTATTTCCAGAATGTTTTTTCTGTGCAGGAAGATGTTTGAGCTGTGGGTGATCCACAAATGCTATATCGGAAGATCGTTTTCTGGAAACTGTGGAAGGTTGCTCGCTAATCATCTCGACTGATTCAGTACTCGAGTCTGATCGTCGTGCCATAGCTGCTTTGAATTGTGTGGTGAAATCGTTTGCGTCAAGCTTGGTTTTTTTGGATTCTGCCACAATCTTCTCTCCTTTCACCGTATTACGAGGATCACATTCCTTAGTAGCGTCACTATTGCTCGTTTGAATAACACCGGTCAGATCGTTATCCCGAACAGTACCAGTATTATTTTCACCTTTAATGATACTACTATTAGAAATGGTATTTTGTCCAGATTCAAACTCTCCTAAATCAATTTTATTTCGGGGAGGAGATAGTATATCTCGATTAGTTTTTGGTAGTGAGTGGTAAGGATTTTTCGTACTTGAAGATTGGTGGGAAGGCGGGGGTACTGGGTTGTAGTGTTTGGTAGGAGATGGAGAAAATGCATTTTGTCGACTATGAGGTGGTGAAAAAGGTGACCTGCTTCCATGAGGAGGAGGAATTGGAGACATTCCAATTCTCGATTCTTGGGCAAAAGCTCCATTATTGGTAGGTGGTGGTGGTGAGAACGTTTCTTTACTGGGGATGACAGATGTGAAGTTGGTTCTACTATTAAGAACTGGTGAAAAAGGACCTTTTCCACTAGAAATATTGTGTGTAGCCGATCGTAATTTAGGAGTTGACTTTGAAGGAGATGTCGTTGCTGCAGCCTTTTTTCCAGCTGAAAAAGTGCTATTTATTATCTTTGGTGGTGGTGAGCCCCTCTTAGCTTGCATCGATAAGTCACCAAGATCGGGTGACAAAAGGTCTTCGGTTTGGAATCGATGAGGAACATTCTTGGGCCTTCCTTTATCAAATGTCAACTTAGGCACTTCTGGATAAAGCTGTTCCTTCTTGGGGCATGAATCAGGTGTCTGTTTGCGTGCACTACTTGATATTGTTGGTTGCATGAGTCTTACCCATGCATCTTTAGAAGGCGTAGGAGTAGGGGATTTTACTTCAATTTGTTTTGGTGTTCCAATCATGGTCTTATTGATTGGCGTATGTAGTCTCTTTGGTGGTTTATCCTTTTCTTCGTGTCCTTCAAACAATAGCTTTTTGGCCTTGCGGAAGGCTCCAAACGTAGCGCTGAATAGATTAGATGATACTGCTCGTTCCTCCTTTCTACTATTCTTTTCTTTCCTTGAATCAGAAGAAACAATAGTTTCGCATTCATGTGATAAGGGTGTAACTGTTCGAGATTCTGGTGTAGGATATTCAAATAATTTTTTACGTTCGATACTTTCTTGATCTTTTTCATCAATTATCATTGATCTCACTGATCCTTTTGACACTTGTCTTGCCGTCTGATGATGAATTGTGGTACCATTGGAAGTCACCGTGGAAGAAGAGACCAAGCGTCCAGCGCCTTCTTTTTTCACTACTTTAAGTGAGGATGCATCATCACCAACCCTTTTCTCATCATTTGATCCATTATATGACATCATTTTACCAGCATTCGTTATTTGAGTAATAGGAGATACAGCATTTTCTTTGCCATAGCTTTTCCTCTGTCCTGACACCAATATTTTGACATTTTGTCCACTCATGCTATTTCGAGTAGAATCCTTAATTTTTGATATAGGGGCATAATCAGGAAATGCATCCTTTTTGACATCATTAACTTCTTTATCTTCATCTGAAAAAATGTCTGAAACTGGGATCTGTGACAAAATCGGGCTAGATACTCTCGAAACCTTCTCTGGATCCTCAATAGTCTTCGGAAGTTCCAAAGTTTGGTTTAACTTCGGAGTACATTTTGACGTCTTAATATATGAATCATCTTCTGCATTAGGATAACTTTTTGGATCAAATTCGATCTTCTCAATAATTGGTTTAGCAAAACTTTCTACAATTGAATAAGCCACTGAAAGAGCTGGACTTTGAGGCCTTTCACACGGAGGAGCTGGAGTGGAAGTATTATTTACTGGTTTAAATACAGTATCATACTTTGTCGGGCTGGTAAGTACTCGTTCATTTGGTGTACCTATTGGGATTTGACGATGATTTCTTGCTGGACTTGGTGAAGGAGGAGCAGTTGCTGGTGATGTTCTGTGGGATAGAGTCTCAGCTGAACTAAGTGTGAATTTTCCAGGAGTTTTCCCTGTTTGTGTCATAAATGGCTATTAAAAGTCAGCAATAGAAATTGGCTGCTTGTAAAGTGAGAAACTTACATCATTTGATTCTTTCGTGCGAGACTCTTTTAAAGCTTTCTGTTTCCTCGGGGAAAGCGCACCTTTCAGTTTTTTAGGTGTTTGAAGTAAGATCTTCATATCGCTAATAAAAAAAAGTTAGAAAGAAATAAATAAATAAAAATAATTTCAATTTGCCATACCGTTCCTGTCTATGAACAATATCTTCCATATGTTCATCCAACCATTTCAATTCTGCCTTAGCCTCGTACGCAAACTCCTCCAATCCTTCGTAAACCAAATCCTGAACAATTCTATTTTCCACACGCATCCAAGCTTCAGGATCACTCCAATCCGGTTTATCAACTTCTTGAGATTCCATAATAATAAGAGCAGATTGGAAATATAATAATAAAAAGAGTGTTGACGATATCTCAAGAGTTGAGAGAAGAAAACGCAACTGAAGGGTCATCCCAGCCTTCAACTCTTTCCCCAAATTCGTCAGCAAAGTAAATAAACCTAGCACGTGATTCTTGTTTACAAACGTCTCCACGGAAACCAATTAATAAGCCTTTGCAAGAAAACTATTTCCGTTTTAAGAACAACGCGTTACTCACTAATCAAATGAAAAATAAACAACGCGTAAAATATGACTTACCCTCTTTTAATACTCTAATTCTGTCAGTTTAACTCCCTCCCATACGATACAACAACACCTTGGAACGTGGTTGACACTTAACTCACGAAACTGGATATGGCGCCAGTACGAAAATACGTCAAACTTAGTAAAAATATTGTTATTTTGGTTCAAATTTATTTAGATCAAAATATTCTCCTCCAATTGGCTCAAAAAGTAAAGAGGACGTATAGCGGAAAAGAAAGTGATAGCATTTCAGAACTTAATCCTTTCTCACTACCGAATAAAGATATCAATGCATTTTTGAACGTATTAACCCCTCATCTTGTACAAGTGTTTAGTTCCATTCAGAACAATTTTTACAGTACACCAGAATTCCTTAACCTAAGACGTGATGGAACAAGTATTATCAAAAGGTCGAATAATAATATTATGAATTATAGGCTGGATGACAATGGGTGGAAAGCTTCAGTCAAAATAGAAAGACCGGTAGAACAGATGGGTGTTTTTGACTTTACAAATGAGCAGTTTCTTGAAAGAAAGGTTGAGATGGATGAGATACTTGAAGAAAGTGAAGGTACACTTAATATCAGTGAGGATGAAAAGCCTATAAAAATTAAAAAGAATCTCACTACAAAATATTATAAGTTATACGTTGTGGAAGATCAAAAGGTAACAGCATATATTCAATCTCGACCTAAAAAGTAGCTACATATCTGCCTATCCACCTTTAGTAGAAGATAAAATAACAGTAGTAATTTATTAAGTATATTTATTTTTGTTATATATTTAGTAATCACATAACTTTTCCTTTCAAATCAGAAACCCGGAGCACCAAATCCAGTGGTTTGTGCAGACATAAATCCACCTGTTCCACCATTACCTTGAGTAATCATCAGCCTAGAACCTCCAAGAATAGGGGTCTCTTCATTCTTTTGTTGATCAGCCTGCTCCTTAGCTTTACGCTCATCATTGTCCTTCTTAAGTTGCGCCAAAAGAATATTCTTCTCACGTTCAAGATTGATGAGATAAGGCATAGTATAATCCTTAAGTCCATGAATCCATGATAGTTCTGTCACAACATCAGGGCTAATTAGATCGTAACAAGTATATAAAGTCGCAACATAACATTCTTTATTACCAACTTCAACAAAGTATCTAAGAAGTTCCTCAGCAATTTCCGGCTTATTGGAGGTATTGGCTGTATCAATTGCATCTTTCCAAAGCTTATCTTCCTTAGATAAAGAAATACTCTTGTTCCATTTCTTGTTTTTCTTGTAGATATGGGCAGAGATTTGACGGAAAAATAAAAGACTGTGTTTCTCCAACCTGCTAGCAAGATCAAGAGGATCATATCTGTCAAAAGCATCCACAGAATCTCTCAATGACTTATAGTCTTCTTCTTCAATGAATAAATCATGTAAAGCATTGTTCACAGAGGAATTGTTCTGATCTTGAACAGCAATCAAGAAAGGTTTAATCATAGGAAGGTTATCACTCTTCTTAAACATTTTTACTACACGGTTAACATCAATTCTAGGAATGAAAACAGAAAGTAAATCAGTGATAAGTTGAGGTTGCTCAAGCATATAGAAATTGATAGCCTTATAATATATTTCAAGATTAGCAACCTTGACAATGATATCCTTAAATGAAGTGTGATCAAATGAATCTGCAGATCTTTCCATCATAGCAAGTGCAGCATTATCCCATTCATCATAATGGCAATATAAAAATACCAATTCAGGCCATAAGTGTGCTTGTTCACAAGCTTTGATGACTTTAGGTATATTAATTCTAGACCAGAACAATTTTAAGTGCTCCATAAGTTTCTCAGGGCGATACTTAGAGTATAAGACACCCAACTCAGTAAACATTCCCATGTGAGCACGCTCTAGTACAAGACCTTGTTCAAAAAGAGAAATCAATTCGTCAAAACAACCAATGTATTCATATCTTTCCACAAGATCTTGAAGCTCTTCAGCGTGAACAATCAAGTTCAAACCACAGATTTGAGCAAGACGGAATTCACGATGTTCAATACAAGCTTCATTAACTTGTTTCCAGACGGTGACACTACTGGCTTTACGAGCACAATCAACAGCACTTTGGTAGTCATCTAAGAAAACAAGGGTAGAAGCAAGCTTCGCCCAATTGGAAATTGAAGTATAGAGGATCTTCGCAGCTTCATATTTCTTTTCAGAGTAAAGTTTATCACCAATAGACTCGACATCGGCAACATTCGGAGAACTGAGTAAATCTTTCATTTCAAAAAGATTATCAGTAGCAGCATAGCTGAAAATTAACTGACCATCAATTTCAGGTTCACGTAAAGTCTTGCGGGCCATGACCAAATAAGAAATAAGTTCTTCATCTTTACCAGCATGTGATGCTATTTCAATGACTTCAGAGAAGTTACTAGGATCATTGGCTTTCTTGTATGATTCAATAGCGTCAGATATTCTCAAACCATCAAGTTGAGCCTTACCTAATTGACTCCATAATTCAGGAGTATCAATCTTTTCTGTGTAAGCTTCGGCGCGGTCCAAAGAGATGATATTGTCAATAAGAACCTTCAAGGCATCGACATGACGCTCGGCCTTCTTGTATACTTCGAAAGCTTCCTCGTTTAAACCGTTTTCCAAAGAGATTGCTGCAATGTCATCAACATCGTAATTATCAAGTCTCTCAATATAATCAGAAACTTTAGATTTGTCAGACTTAATGGCCGTCAAAATCATCAAGTTTTGCAAGTTTTGGTTGTCACTAAAAGCAGAAGGTTCAAGAATGATCTTTTCCAAAAGTTCAATGAGTTCTGTAGGAAGATCTGCTGCAAGGAAGGCCTTTACGGCGATAGAAACGTCCTCGGGAGAAGTAGATTCTGGAACAGCAGTTCCCACTACTTGGTCGATAAGAGATCTTCTATATAAGTTTTCTTCATTTAGAGCAAAAGCCCAAAGATCAGAATCTGCACGACCAACCAAATATCTAGCCTGGTGTTTAAACATAGAGTTTTCATTGGTGATATGAATAAGCTCGAAGTCGTTTTGTCCTTTTTCGTAGGCAATGTATGCCAAATAAGGATCACGCTTTTCACAGTACTTACCAACAACAAGAGTATTATATTGATTATTCTCTTTCAAAAACTTCTCAGGATTGTTGTTACTATCAATATAGATTTTGGCTAGAGCGTCATAGACGGCACTGTCAGTGGAGCCACCAGCAAGAACAGCTTCCAAGAAAGGCAAGAGAATCTTGAGACGGTTACGTTTCTCGACTTCAGCAACAAGAGGTTCAATAGGAACTTGACCTACAACAGATTGGAGTAAAGTTTTAATAACAGATTCATCACAATCCACATCCAAAAGACCCGCAACAACTTGAGGAGTGCGTGAAGGATTAACACGTTGCACGTAGACTTCAATAAATTTAAATTGTTGATTTTGATAAAGGAAGAGAACTAAATCATGAATGAAATCGAAACGATCACAAACAATGATTAAAGGAAGTTGATCTGCAAGTTTAGCATCCTTGAGGAAATTTTTAACTTTTTCAGGATTGTAATAATTGTTATCACGAGCAATACGCTCAATTTCGGCAAATTGACCAATTTGAGAAGCAGCTTGAATATATTTAAAAACAACATCAGGATCTTCACTAATATTCACAATACTTTGAAGATAATAGTATAAACCTTCGGGTGTTTTATAATCTTCAAAGAGCTTAATCAAGTTCAAAGGACCTACAAGATCTGAATATTTAGTGGCAACTTGGATAACAATTTGGAGATTTTGTCGAATATTGGTTTTAAGCATTTCATCCAGACAGGCAGTAGTTTGTTCAACTGTGAGTTTACCGAAGAAGTTGACCAACCATTCAGGGTTAAGTGCGGAAGTATTAGATAAAACACGTTTGATATCCTTAATATCATCATAATTCTCTAGTGCTCTTTGTACCAGTCCACATTGTTCACAGAGCTTAGCAACTCTGCCACGATCGTAATGAGAAAACATGTTATTACCAAGAATAGCATCGGCAACTTGAGGAGCGTTCATCAAATTCACTTCCAATAAGCGAGTTTGAAGATGTGAATGCTCTGGAAGATTTTCCTTGAGTGCCTCCAAAAGAAATCCAGTAGCTTGTTGAATCAAATTTTGAGAAAGGAAAATGTCTGTGATTTTCTCGAGATCGATTCCAGGAACATTTTGATTGACAAGCTGAACTGCGAATTCAGAACCTTTTTCAGGGTTAGCAATAACAATATTTCTAAGAAGTTGAGTGTAGTCAGGTGTATAATTAGCTTGTTGACAATAGGATAAGATTTTATCGAACTGTCCAAGCTCGCCGAAACAAGCAACAACCTTCATAGGAATATTAGCACGCAAGTAGATAGATAAGGCAAGTGTAGTATCACGGCTATGAACAATGTCACCTAATTCTTCGGAGCACTCAAGTTTATCTTCAGAAAGCCATTTCTCGAGTAATTGTTTTCTGTCTTGTTCAAGAACTGGTCGAGCAAGTTCAATTGATTCAAACTTATTCAAAGATCCTTTATCCAAAAGAGTACCAAAATAGGTGAGTATGGGAAGTACTTGACCAGGAGGAAGTTGAATATTTTTCAATCTATGAACGGTTTCTTGAGTACGAAGAATACCACGTGGAGAGTTGGCCGCGACCTTAGCAGCTTCATCATAATTTCCTGAATTTAGCAACTGATTGAATTGTTGTTGATATAGCCCATCAGCACCTTTGAGGCCACCTCTTGAAGCAAGAGCAAGAGCAAGACTAGCGTTTCCTAAGTTGTTCAAAATATAAGGAATGATTGTGTCCTCGTTCACCGAAACAGACAAAACTTGCCCTTTTCTGTTGATAGCAATAATACCTGAAGTAGCATCATATCTTGTAGCTGTGAAAACAGAATCGGAAGAAATTCTATTCATGAAAATACACACAGCAGTTTCAAGATCGTATAGATGGATAAGACCGTATTTAGTAATAATATAAATCAATCCATACTTGTTGGAAACCTCAACAGCTACAGGAAAATCATTAGGTAGTTCAGGAGGGAAATAAAGATCAACAGCCTTCTTCTGGTAAACTGGATTACCTTCCTGATGATCAATCTCAACAATGTGAAGCTTAGCTCCAGTAGCGGTTCTATTTGCGAAAGTGAAAAGTCTAGTATCGGAGCTAGCGCCATCTAATCTAAGGAGACCAAAAGCTGAAGCGTGACCCTCAATACCTTGTGATATATTACGATCTTTCGAGTATAGTTGAATATGCCCGACAATACGGCCGTCCTCTTGAGCAATGCCACTAAGAGAAGACCACTTTTCGTCTGAATTAAAGTTATAATTGATGATTTGGTTTCCTGCCAATGACGGATGTCTATCTGTGAGTTTAACAGGAGCCTCTTGCGAGCTGGTAATATCCCAATGATAGATGGAAGTTTCTGAAATCAAACCAATGGTGCTGTTAGAAATCCATTTCCAGAAAACAATATCTTCACTAGCAGTAGCAGATTTAAGTCTTTGTTTTGTATCCAAGTTGAAAACCTAATCGGGGGTTAGTTTGACATCGTAAAAAAAGAGAAAAAACAAAGAGTATTCATACTTGAAGAGTTCTACCTTGTGCTCGTAAAGCAATAATAAGCTGGGATGGGTTCATAATTGCAGATTCTGCCGACATGTTCTTACGAATGACATTATTGTTGTCATGAAGGTTAATGATGGCCACCATGTTACCGCTCGATGAGGTTTCTCGGACACTTCAAAAAAAATTAGTAATATGCTCGAAAAATATGAATAAAATCACTTGTAAACATACCAGACATATTTGTCACTCTCTAGGGTACAAGTGGTGAAACCAATGGCATCAGCAGGAACGTTAACAGCAGTGAGCTGTAGATGCTCCTGAAATTTAATTGGTAATTCACCAGAAGCCATTACTTTGATAAAAATCTGTTATAGTTGCAGTAATAAAAATTGAAATACGAGAAGAACGCAAACAGATGTAATGATAAGTATGGAAGCGATGATAATAAAATGTGGTTGTGAGGGAAAAAAGAGGAAAAAGAAGAACAGGTGGAAGTTATTCTAATTAGAATCTTGAATAGGAATTTCAGTAGGTGGTGGGTGACAACACAGAATTTTTATTCCAGAGACTTAATTCAATTTCGGCTTTTTGTGTGCCATCCCATAATTCTTCACAATCAATTTGGCTATTAATCCACAGCCATTTATTTCTAAAATTGCAATCCCAAGCTCGTAAATTATTTATGTACGTTATATAGCGTAAGATCCTTAGATGTCCTAATAATAAACTTTTTGTATCTTTCTGGATAATTGAAAGAAAATTCTCCATGGCACTAGACGAATATTACCATTCTATTTTATCTTGGGCAAATCTAATATTGTTAATGCATAAATATGTATATACATATGATTGCACCATGATATTTTTCTGTTTATGTTTGATTGTCTTCTATGATAAACATTTATTGCACTACGAACATCTGAACACATCATCATAAAAAACCTGGGTTATGTCTAATGTTGACATAATCATTACCAATTTTTGAAAATTTACCTCAAATGACTAAGCAAGGAAATTCTATCGAAACCTCTACCACTAAGGCCCCTGGATATCGTCGATAACAACCATGGTAAGAAAAAACAAATAGATGTTCAATTGAATTCTATTTAGATATTTTTATAAATTTTTATGAAGTTTGTTTTATACGGGCACATGTGAACACTACGTAAAACTTGTCCTTTACGATTGACAATTTTATCATATAATTTCTATCGGCAATAAAAAATAATACATATATAGACGCAACATCATTTTGAACAGATATACATGCCTAATATATTTATAATCATTGCTATATATATGTACATATCTATAAATATATGTGGATTAACATATAACTTTGACAAAACCTGCATAAGATAAAAGCCAGATTATAAACTGATAATCCATATATAGAGAATAAAAATAATAAGCATCGTTAAGTTCTTTTTCTTCATTGTTTTAATTATTTTCAAAAAACAAAAAAATTCTAAAATGAAATTTTGATTTAAAAAAGTAAAAGGTCGAGCTAGTTTCAGACACTAAATCTAATAAAAGTGCTATACAACGTTTAATAAGTAAAATACAAAATAAATATTAAAACAAAATATTATAAAAAAGAAGAAATTGTGTGTAAATAGATAGGGATTTATTTGCTGGATGCAACTATTAAGATTACACTTTGTGCTCAAACAATAATAGTTTGGATAGGATAAAATTGTTCAGCTGCCGACGTACGTGTAATAGGAAACCTTGATAATCCCAGAGGAGGCTTATTCTCTCTAGTGTAGAGAACAAGTTATTATCACATCAAAATGACTGTCAGTAGATCTAGTCTTTTTTATCATTAGTGAGTAAAAATCATACTGCTAGCATATCCTATGATGACATAATGAAGACATTGTCAATAATGGTTTCAGATTTGTCGGTAGAAAGGGCTAGAGGTTATAAAAAAGTTAAGTACTTAACAGAAAGAAACAGACACCCCCGGTGGTTTTTTGTTATAATTCTCCTAGAAAATTTTTGTTACTTGCTTCTAATTACCAAATAATTGGGTTTTCTTTTTGGTGCTGGAGAAATCACAAGTATTAGCCACAATAGGAAAACGAGCAAAGAAGATGACACCAGACGCTTGAAGTCAAAATTATGATCAGGTGGGAGTTTCTGAGAACTAGAAGACGATAGATATAATAGAAAAGATGTAAAAACGTAACTAAGGTCTGAAAATACCTATCAACCTAATTAAGAACTTCTGGAGTCATATTTGAGTATAATTATGAATATGGAATTATTTTATGATTTTTTGGTAAGGCAATTAAAGAAAACCAATCGAAATTTAATAATATTTTCTTGTTAATTTTATTCTTTGTATTATCTTATTCTAAGCTACTTTTTTATGGGTTTTTAGTATATATGTTAATTAATAAATATAGAAATTTCTCATTTCTCTTCATGCTTATTTGCATGGCATTTCTGGACAATTGCTTGCTTGTCTATTTTTTCAACCATCTCCAATTAAAGGTTTTATCCCTTCAACCATTGTACTACT
>JAJMJJ010000409.1:0-15719 GCA_030568955.1 Geotrichum siamense (nom. inval.) | reverse complement strand
TTAAGATCGCCTCTGCTTTTACTACTATTGTGCGTGTCACCACTATTATTATTTTTATTATTATTGTTATTCTTATTATTATTGCTATTACTATAATTATTATGATTCTTCTGTCTATGGTGAAGTAAAGTGGATTCACCATGCTAGTCAAATATGAACTCCTTGTGATCAAAATCAACTATGTTTTAAAGTGTTCAATGTCTTTGTGGATATCACACACATTTCTAATTCTCAAACCAAGTTAACTCTGGTACCTTTGCCTACATTCGAAACATCTACATGTTTCTAAGGTGTTCATGTTGGTCTTTTTTTTGATTTGGGAGGTGGTAGCTCCAAAGATGAGAAAATAGTATTTTTCTTTCTTTGATGGTGGTAGATGAAGTTTTATTTTTGAAATTGTTGTTAATATTAGGTGTGTGTTTGAGATTAGCACCTTGGAAGGTTGGTTTTAAATTATTTTTGAGTTGATGCATGTTTTTTTATTACTTTCTGAGTATGTTGATATTTTATCAATATCCCGATTGTTGCATTTATCAGTCATAGTTAACACATATCCCGAAGTTGGGATACTATTTTTACAGATATTTGTTATGTTTTATCCAGATATCTTGTTAGCCTGTACTCATGTAGTTTAATTAGGGTCGTGTAATCTTTCTAGTTAAATTATATGTATTGTATTTGGGAAATTTTTTGTTTTGACCGTAGAAATAACTACCTACATATGTAAGGTACCTACCTGTATGTATGTGAAAAACACATACACAAATCTAAAATTTGTCTAATATGCGTCATGTCCTCAGAGGAATAAAATTAGAATTAAAGAATGAAACGACTAATTCAAATAAGTCCATAGAAAGAATCACAATACAACAACCGGGTACTGAAAGTTCTTTCCTAAAAATTGTATAAGGTATAAGGCTAAAGTGACTATGGCTTTGGATATGGAAATTTGTAGTATTGACATCCTTTTTTTTGTTTGTTTGTTTTTGTACAAAAGCTCATCATTTTTACGTAGCCAATAACTTTTTTTAACGGTTTAAACACATTACATACATTTTTGGTTTTTTTTTTTTTTTGGTTGTTAATGCTTTTATATCGGAGTGAATGGAAGAAGTTTGTTTCAACTCTGATATTAAAAAATATATATAATAGTTTCTTATAATTTCGTCACCATCTAAATGAATTATCATTTAATGGCATTTAGCTTGATTTAATTTTGAATTGAATAGTTTGTGGATATATATGGAAAACAGAATTGATTTTCATTTTATGAAATGAACGTATTTTTATGTTTTTTTTTTTTTTTTTAATAGAGCTGATCCCGCAACTACCTAAAAACACCACAGTATGACAGATCTATATGCCTCAATCGCAGTTCCCTTTTTTTTTGTAATTTTAAGAATTTATTCGTAGTTATGCTTGATTAAAATTTTACAGCTGGGTGTGACCTTTTGACTTAATCACCGACAGAGATTGCCCGACTGACGTCGCGTAGTTCCACAGAGATCAAACGATTTCCGCAAAATTCTTGAAGTTAAATGTCGACAATAAAACTAGTTTTCAAACCATTTACGAATCAATCTTGTTTTGAATGAACGTCATATCTTCACTGGTATTTATGACCTTGACAATTCACTTCAAGGTGGTACTAGGACAGGTGGTGTATGCTTATTTTGAGAAAGACATCTTCATTCTAACATACTTTTTTATACTAAAAATATTTGGAATCTGTGTATTCACATTTCTTATATTGGTTCTGGTATGAATAGTTTTTGTGTTACCATTTTCCTATAATGCATCTCTCAAATCATATGGTCAAATACAAACAACTAGCACTTTGCACCACATACTCACACGAGAAAAGAAGTGTGTAATACTCTTTTTTATATGTATATATACTTAGGTATTTACATATAGGTGATAATACAGTCACATGGGATTCATAATTAATTATTTGTGTCAACAAATAGTGGTGTTTTTAAACACATATCTTATCTACAATGTACAATTTATTTAATACGACGTTAATTAAGCTATCACCATTATAAAGATTAAGAATAAACATAAATAGGAATAAGGCAACAAGTAATAATGATGTGAATTCATATTTAATCAATACATCTACAATTCAATGTTTATACAGGCGTGAAAAGAAAAAAAAATAAAAGTAATAAATAAAGTTAAAATGCTTAATTAATAAATATAAGTTAATTATTTTCTTCCCCTTCTAACTAGAACATAACTTAAAATTATTCAAGGATAAAGTAAGCTAGAGCTAAGAATATTCTGTAGCACATTCTTCAAACTTTGTGGATCATACTTGAAAGGGTCACTATTAGAAGTAGTGGGAACTGGAATACATTTGACACCTTTGGTGCGCAAGAATTCTATATTATGATCAGTAAATGTTAAAGGAGAATCTGGAAGATAAACAACATGAGTTATGAACTGAGACCATGATGGCTGAGATTCAATTGTGCGAGGATTATAAGGATCAGACTTTAAAGTAGGGAATGGATCAAGAGGAAGAGCTTTTGCTAAAGGTGTAAGACTAACAGCCGAGTTAGAATTTGTGTTTGCGTAAGAAGGTGATGTAACTTGATCACTATATAAACATGCTCCAATTAGGGCTCTAACATATGATAGACCATCCATACCTTCCGTCTCACGATCTAGAGTTCCATTCATCAGCACGATCTTTGTCGGGACGGATCTAAGTTTATGGGCAAATCCCTGAAGAATAATGATTGGGATTGTTGACGTAAAAAGACTTCCAATTGAAAAGATAACGGCTCTTGAAGTGTCGAGGGTTTTCAAAACACGGGAGCTAGCACGAGGATGAATTTCTTGACCGTATGGGTTGATGTAAAATACACGTCGAATAGGAGATATCAAAGGAGGCGTAGCTGTTTTATCCTTCGAATAGTGAAGTTGAGTAGATAATAAGTCGGGATGACTGAATGGCAGATGTGCATCTTCTGAATCGTCTATTGGAGATAAAATTGTAGGATTTGTATACGTTGGGATGGTAGAAATAGTTGATGGATGTGAGATTTGACTTTGACCAGTGATTATGATTCCATTAACAAGTTGAGCACTAATATTATGGCTGAAGTTTGTATTGAGGGCAGCTAGAACTGATGTAGAAGTTGGGACAAGTGTAAGGCGAGTAAAAAGTTCAATTGCAGCATCTAAGGATCCACAAAACATTCTGGCTCCAGTCAGAAACAAGTTACCAATGCTTGCAGACTCAAAATGGAATTCACGACTAGGTCTAGCACGTTTTAGCAATTCTACATGAATCAACAAGAAAAATGGACGTAGAAACTCCTTACATTGAGATTCTAAACCCTTCCAAAGTTCATGCGTTCCTTCCACGATTTCCTTCCATTCCAAGCTTGCAAGCTCCGCGTTATCGGGTAAACGGTAAGACAGCAAATCACGAATTGGAGCAGATTCATTAGGAATTAGTCTCACAATTCGAGAGCGGAGATCTCCAATTGCAGGGCCACCTATTACACGAATGATTTCAGACGTTGAGCCGCCATTGTCTGAAATGGGGAGAATGTAAGAAATGCGATCTGAGAGTGAAGAAAATGTGGAAAGTAATGAATTGGCTGCAGTACCGCCAGAGATGATAGAAACAGTGAAATGAGAGATCATGAAAGGTGTAGAGCAGATTAATTGCTGAGGGCAGATGTGGTGATGATATTTGGGAGTACAGAGAGGTTAATTATACTGTCAAGGTCTACTACTTTTAGATGAGCACATGATCAATATGTAAATTTACGATTCTGAAACAACGTCGTTGCTGTTCCGCAGTGTTGTAATTGGCTACAGTCAACATCAATTGGCATTTGTTATTCGATTGTTACAGCAGCAGCTATCTGTGCTCTATCAATGTGTAGTAAATTATATTGTTGACAGACAGCTAATGCTTATATGTTTATTATGTCAGTATATGTACGACTATTACAAATGTATATGTGCACAGTTACGGCATATACTTCCATTGTGGGAATATCTCCATTTCTAGATTTGCGTTGAATGACTCTTCCTGATTTATCTTGAGACGATTGGGCAAAAAACTTGAAAATTTATAAATTTTTTCTCCCCTTTTCCTTCTTTTCCTCATCATCACCATTAACTGTTAACACTTACAATTTCACAATGTCCAAGGGAAAAGTCTGTCTCGCTTACTCCGGTGGTTTGGATACCTCCGTTATTCTCGCTTGGTTGCTTGAAGAAGGTTACGAAGTCATTGCCTTCATGGCCGATGTCGGTCAAGAAGAGGATTTCGAAGCTGCTCGTGAAAAGGCCCTCAAGATTGGTGCTACCAAATACGTTGTCAAGGATGTCCGTCGTGAATTCGTTGAGGAGTTGTGTTTCCCAGCTGTTCAAAGCAACGCTATCTACGAAAACGTCTACCTCTTAGGTACTTCCCTTGCTCGTCCTGTCATTGCTAGAGCCCAAATCGAAGTTGCTAGAGAGGAGGGTTGTTTTGCTGTCTCTCACGGTTGCACTGGTAAGGGTAACGATCAAGTTAGATTTGAATTGGCCTTCTATGCCTTGAAGCCCGATGTCAAGGTCATTGCTCCTTGGAGAGACCCCGATTTCATCAAGAGATTTGTTGGTCGTAACGATCTTCTTGACTACGCTGCTTCCAAGGGAATTCCCGTCGCTCAAACTAAATCTAAGCCCTGGTCTACCGATGAAAACTTGGCTCACATCTCTTTTGAAGCTGGTATTCTTGAGGACCCCGATTGTACTCCTCCTAAGGATATGTGGAAACTTACTGTTGACCCCACTGACGCTCCTGATACTCCTGAAGACTTCACCGTTCTCTACGAAAAGGGTATCCCCGTCAAGATCACTTACGAAGGTGACAAGACCGTCACTGATCCCGTTGAGTTGTTCCTTACCGCTAACAAGATTGCCCGTCGTAACGGTGTTGGTCGTATCGATATCGTTGAAAACCGTTTCATTGGTATCAAGTCCCGTGGTTGTTACGAAACCCCTGGTCTTACCATCCTCAGAACTGCCCACATTGATCTTGAAGGTCTTGTTTTGGACCGTGAAGTTCGTGCTATCAGAGACACTTTTGTTACTCCTACTTTCTCCAAGATTCTTTACAACGGTCTTTACTTCTCTCCTGAAGGTGAATACACTCGTGCTTTAATTGCTCCTTCTCAAAAGACTGTCAATGGTCAAGTCCGTGTTCGTGCTTACAAGGGAAGCTTGACTATTCTTGGTCGTTCCTCTGAGACTGAGAAGCTTTATGATGCTACTGAAGCTTCTATGGATGAGTTGACTGACTTTGACCCCACTGATGCCACTGGATTCATTGCTGTTCAATCCATCCGTGTCAAGAAGTACGGTGACTCTAAGATTGCCGCTGGTGAGAAATTTTAAATTAGAACCATATAAACATCTTAATTTGTTGTATAATAATATATGTTTGAAACATTGATTTATCTTCTTTTTATTGATGATTTCTATCAGAATCTGTATTTAGATAAATCTTCCTAAATAGGAAATGATATTTCTTAAAATGGGGTTTTGGTGGTTAAAAATAATATGTGTGTTGATATATGTGTGTACAAAATATATTTTGAATAATTCCCATAGGTATATAATTCAGGAACACATTACAAACATTTTGAAGACAATATTATTACAATGTTTGTACCAAGCACATATGTACATATAAAATTCATTAAAAATTAAACCATATAAACATCTAATTTTTACAATTACCATTCATCAAAAAAAAAGTCTTCTACTTTTTTTTTTTTTTTACATTAATTTATGACTTTTGACCTAACTAGTAGTTATTGTTTCTTGGAAAGGCAAAATACGTTATCAATTGTAATTTTAAACTTGGATGAAGAGATAAGTTTTTTCTTTTATTCTTTCTAGTTTAATTATTATTTTTCCTATTGTTTTCTATGTTTTTTTTTTTTTTTTTTTTTTTTTTTTTTTTTTTTTTTTTTTTTTTTTTTTTTTTTTTTTGTTTGTGGTAAACCTTTTTCTTTTATTCATGTTTTGATAATATGATTGTAATAAAGATGTATATTTTACAAAATACTGACGTCTACATTAATATAGTATTGATATATATTAGACATTCTACATTTGTAAGTGAATACATCGTATACCTGTATATTAACAGGTGTGTAGGTATGAACGTAGTCTATAAAGAGATGTCAAGTTCTCAGGCTGACTCAGACAGGGAAGAATATCACACCTTGGAAGATATGGTACAATAAAACCCCAACCCTGAACTATTGATTTACACGCTAAATGCGTCGCGTAAAAAAAAAAAAAAAAAAAAAAAAAAAACATTTGCGATCCATACAATGTTACCACCAATGTCTTTCTTGACAATGAATAGATCTTTTGCCACATCTTTTAGATATGGTAGTTTTGGCTTGATTGTTAAAAGAACGTACATGATAAACACGTCGAAGACTTATCAAAAGTCAACTACAAATGCTTCTAAACCAGTGGGAACAACCAGTAATTCTTCGACTGCTTCATCAACACCTTCAAGTTCATCAACATCCAGTTCCTCTACTAGCAAGCCTGTAAGTTCAGAACTTTCGAAATCTTCTAGTCCTTCAGCAATTGGCACAACAATCTCTGAAACCAATTTACAATTTCAAGATTCTCCTTCCTTGTTAGAGGAATCCAAGGGAACAGTTGACTGGGCCAACAGTTATCACGGCCTTGGATTAAAGTCATTTTCAACTGAAGCTGGGAAAATTCTTACGGCGCCAATTGAAAGTGATGACATTGAAATTAAACCAGATGGGTTGATTTACCTTCCTGAAATCAAGTATAGGCGAATTTTGAATAAGGCATTTGGACCAGGTGGATGGGGGTTGGCACCAAGAAGTGAGACTCTCATCACTCCTAAAATGGTTACAAGAGAATATGCTTTGATTGCTGAAGGGCGTCTTGTTGCTGTATCCCGAGGTGAACAGGACTATTTTGATCCAAGCGGTATTCCTACTGCTACAGAAGGATGTAAGTCAAATGCAATGATGCGATGCTGTAAAGATCTAGGCGTTGCTTCTGAGTTATGGGATCCTAGATTTATCAGAGTCTTTAAAAAGAAATACTGCCAACAAGTTCAAGTCGAGCAAATTAGCACCAAGCGAAAGAAAATGATTTGGATTAGAAAAGATGATGAGGTAGCTTATCCTTATAAGAAATGTTAAAATATGTTGTATCAATTTTCTGACGAACAATTGTTTAATCACTTGGATATATACATATGTCTATACCTAGGTACATTCTCAATAGCATATAGTCTCATTTCCTTCCCAACTTATAATGATGTAAATAGATGTAAAGTACACTAATATATTGATAATTTATTAATTATTAGATATAATTTTGCATTGGCTATAATGCCATTTTTCAGATTCTACAAATATTCAGTACATTGTTTGCCACACATTTTCAAAAGTGGAATAGTTACCAATTAAAAAGATATGTTAACTCTATCCAAAATTTATATTTTCACTAACAAATCACATCACAATACAAACATTTTGTGACGTCTATATAAGAACTTTTTTTTTTTTTTTTTTTGCCAAAAGATTTTTCCTTATTATTCCACTTCCATACCTACTAATGTAAAATCTACTCTTTTTTTTTATTACTCCTTTCACTTCGTTGTTTAATTATCTTCTTATTCTATTTACCTTTGTTCTTCTTTGTTCCATTATCTAAATCGCTGGGTGACATCAATGTTGTTTTCCCTGGCTGGTTTGTATAAAGAGATCTAGTACTCCCAAATATAGAGAATTGATTGATCTCATAATAGATTTCAATGGCGACAACAGGAAAATTTGAATGGCAAGAATTACGATAAAATTCCACGATTGTGACAAGACTACAACCATAATTTAGTATTACTTCGACATACTCATCTCAAATATATCCACTGAATCTATTGAGAGAGCAAAAAAAAAGGGGAGATCCTTTGAAAAACTCATTAGAATATGAACAATATTAATGAAAATATACTTCCAACATGACAAAACCCAAAAGAATGACATTCTGATCCCGACTATAAGATCCATTAATTTTTATTTCAACCTCCATCTAGAAAAAAAAAAGTGTTATTTTATTACTCCAAGAATAATTAAGGTGAGGGCCCAAGAACGGAAAAAATGTTTTTTATAAAAAGATATATTTAAAACTATTTTTTATGATTTTAATTATTATATATATATTTGCTATTATTTGATGACTTTTTGAATCTATTTTAAGGAGTGTATAACCAGGACTTCAATACCTAGGATTTCTTCCATCATCCCCACTGCTTCTTAACTTAGCACGAAACTGCAGAAACTACTGCTTTAACTGAGAGAGTATCAGAACAAGAACAAGAGTACGTAAATTCAAATGTCGTAGTGTCACAACAAAGACGAAAACCCAGAAATGGTGAAGTATGTGATCAATGACAGGAACAAAGAAAATTGAATAGATATGGTATTTTATTATCGATAAACTATTAAAATTATGAAAAGAAAGATTTTTGTATTTATAATATATGAAATATTTGTTAATGAAATTAAAAGTTAGATCTATATTTAATTTTGCAAATGATATTAAAATGTTATAGTTGTTGGATACAGGTTCCAGGTTTATGCAAAGAAAAGACAAGAAAAATTATAATGTCTGAGTTATGAAAAATATATTATAGGAGAAATCTAGGTAGGGATTGTTGTGGTCAAGTGTAACATCAACGGAAATTATTTTACCCTATTACTAAGACAAGTAAATAAAATTTGTGCTAAGGTACATATGTATGTAGAATAATATTGTAATTGTCTTGAGTCTTAAGTTCTTTGGATTTTAATTCAGGGAAGAGACTTACGACATAAACGAATGTCCATATCTACGGTAATTGGTGTACACATGTGTACAGACTTATATATTATCATTCAAGCTATTTTAACTAATAAATAAACTTTGTACGTTTAGTACTTATTGTTTTTGCATCTATCTTTAATAATACAAACATACCTATGGACATAGTTTTTCCTACCAAAAATTTAACCAGGCAACAATACCTATGTAACAATAGAAACTAACATTTGGGAAATCCCCAGATACTGGAAATCCAGCAAGAATAAGGGTATTTGGTCTAGTTTCCATAATAATCTGCTTCCAAATCAATAAAATTATAACACAAATATTTTCTCAATCCCTACCTAGGTATGTATTAATGATTCTCCTTTTCTCATATTTTATTCTTCTGAGAGTACAAAAAAAAAAAAAAAACATAGAATTAAATATGTATAAGAATTACATAATGAATAAATAATAATTAGAGATCCTGGATTTCTTCCAGCTTTTCAACAAACAAATTTGCCCTCCACGTTGTATCAAATTGGAGAACAGCTGTTTCCATCAATGTGATTATTCCTTCTTGTTTATAAACTATCGTTGCATGTGTCTCATTGTACGTTGAAGTCACGATCGATGAGGTTTTGATGTTCAATATATGCCCGTAACTTTCTGAGACAATATTCACAAATGATCGTTGTTCACTAAACAATATCTGACATACGCCTTCACCAGCAGCTATCTCTTCTCCATCCAATATTTTCAGGAGTTGACAATTCTCTTGAAAAATTGCAACTTCATCTCCTATAGGATCTTCTGTATTGGATTGGAAATTATATGTCTTCAATGCTGCGGGATCTTCTTCATCGAGGTTAACATGCACAGGGTTTTCGGGATCTTCTTCGTTGAGGTAAACATGTTCAGGGCTAATAGCAAAACCTGGAGCAGTGTTGGAATTGGGTTGTTGGGTGGTATTAGGCTGAATTCCATTTTGCGATCCTGAAGGATTTGCTATTTCCTGTTGGATTTCGTCCAGCTTTTCAACAAATAAAGTTGACCTCGATGGTGTCTCGAATTGGAGAACAGCTGTTTCCATCAACGTAATTACGCCTTCTTGTTTATAAACTATCGTTGCCCGTCTTTTATTGTACGATGAAGTCACGATCGATGAGGTTTTGATGTTCAAAATGTCTCCGTAACTTTCTGAGACAATATTCACAAATAATCGTTGTTCACTAAGCAAGATCTGACACACGCCTTCACCAGCAGCCATTTCCTCTCCATCCAATATTTTCAGGAGTTGACAATACTCCTGAAAAATTTCAATTTCATTCCCTACAGGATCTTCTGTATTGGACTGGAAATTATATGCTGCCAATGTTGTGGGGTTTTCGGGATCTTCTTCATCGAGGTTAACATATTCAGGACCAACAGCAAAACCTGGAGCAGTGTTGGAATTGGGTTGTTGGGTGGTATTAGGCTGAATTCCATTTTGCGATCCTGAAGGATTTGCTATTTCCTGTTGGATTTCGTCCAGCTTTTCAACAAATAAAGTTGACCTTGACGGTGTCTCGAATAGAAGAACAACTGTTTCCATCAACGTGATTACACCTTCTTGTTTATAAACAATCGTTGCATATGTCCCATTGTACGTTGAAGACACGATAGACGAGGTTTTGATGTTCAAAATATGCCCGTAACTTTCTGAGACAATATTCACAAATGATCTTTGTTCACTAAGCAAGATCTGACATACACCTTCACCAGCAGCTATCTCTTCTCCATCCAATATTTTCAGGAGTTGACAATTCTCTTGAAAAATTGCAACTTCATCTCCTATAGGATCTTCTGCATTGGATTGGAAATTATATGTCTCCAATTCTGTGGGGTTTTCGGGGTTTTCGGGATGTTCCTCATCGAGGTTAACATGTTCAGGGTTTTCGGGATGTTCTTCATTGAGGTAAACATGTTCAGGGCCAATAGAAAAACATGGAGCAGTGTTGGAATTGAGTTGTTGGGTAGTATTAGGCTGAATTCCATTTTGCGATCTTGAAGGATTTGCTATTTCCTGTTGGATTTCGTCCAGCTTATTGACAAACAAAGTTGAGTTCGAAGCTGTCTCGAATTGAAGAACAACTGTTTCCATGAACATTATTATGCCTTCTTGTTGATAGACCATTGCTGCTCGTCCCATATTATTATGTGAGAAAGATACGATCGATGAGATTTTGATGTTCAAAATATGTCCGTAACTTTCTGAGACAATATTCACAAATGATCTTTGTTCACTAAACAAGATACGACATACCCCTTCACCCGCAGCTATCTCTTCTCCATTCAATATTTTTAGAAGTTGACAATTCTCTTGAAAAATTGCAACTTCATCTCCTATAGGATCTTCTGTGTTGGAT
Source organism: Geotrichum siamense (nom. inval.) (assembly GCA_030568955.1). Lineage (NCBI taxonomy): Eukaryota > Fungi > Ascomycota > Dipodascomycetes > Dipodascales > Dipodascaceae > Geotrichum > Geotrichum siamense (nom. inval.). The sequence goes on along the minus strand of JAJMJJ010000409.1, from coordinate 4,443 downwards.
TGGAAATTATATGTCTCCAATGCTGTGGGGTTTTCGGGATGTTCTTCATCGAGGTTAACATGTTCAGGGTTTTCGGGATGTTCTTCATCGAGGTTAACATGCTCAGGGTTTTCGGGATGTTCTTCATTGAGGTTAACATGTTCAGGGTTTTCGGGATGTTCTTCATCGAGGTTAACATGCTCAGGGTTTTCGGGATGTTCTTCATCGAGGTTAACATGTTCAGGGTTTTCGGGATGTTCTTCATTGAGGTAAACATGTTCAGGGCCAATAGAAAAACCTGGAGCAGTGTTGGAATTGAGTTGTTGGGTGGTATTAGGCTGAATTCCATTTTGCGATCTTGAAGGATTTGCTATATCCTGTTGGATTTCGTCCAGCTTATTGACAAACAAAGTTGAGTTCGAAGCTGTCTCGAATTGAAGAACAACTGATTCCATGAACATTATTATGCCTTCTTGTTGATAGACAATTGCTGCTCGTCCCATATTATTATGTGAGAAAGATACGATCGATGAGATTTTGATGTTCAAAATATGTCCGTAACTTTCTGAGACAATATTCACAAATGATCGTTGTTCACTAAGCAATATCTGACAGACACCTTCACCCGCAGCTATCTCTTCTCCATTCAATATTTTTAGAAGTTGACAATATTCTTGAAAATTTTCAATTTCATTTCCTATAGGATCTTCTGTGTTGGATTGGAAATTATATGTTACTAGTGTTGCGGGGTTTCTGGGATGTTCTTCATTGAGGTTAACATGTTCAGGACCAGTGGCAAAACCTGGAGCAGTGTTGGAATTGGGTTGTTGGGTGGCATTAGGCTGAATTCCATTTTGCAATCCTGAAGGATTTGCTATTTCCTGTTGGATTTCGTCTAGTTTATTGACGAACAAAGTTGCTCTCAACGGTGTCTCAAATTGAAGAACAGCTGATTCCATGAACATTATTATGCCTTCTTGTTGATAGACAATTGCTGCTCGTCCCATATTATTATGTGAAAAAGATACGATCGATGAGATTTTGATGTTCAAAATATGTCCGTAACTTTCTGAGACAATATTCACAAATGATCGTTGCTCACTAAACAATATCTGACAGACACCTTCACCCGCAGCTATCTCTTCTCCATTCAATATTTTTAAAAGTTGGCAATATTCTTGAAAATTTTCAATTTCATTTCCTATAGGATCTTCTGTGTTGGATTGGAAATTATATGTTATTAGTGTTGCGGGGTTTCTGGGATGTTCTTCATTGAGGTTAACATGTTCAGGACCAGCGGCAAAACCTGGAGCAGTGTTGGAATTGGGTTGTTGCGTGGTGTTGGGGTAAATTACATTTTCAGAACTTGAAGGATTCGCTGTTTGTTGGTTGTACAAGGTATTTGGAGAATTCAACTGTTGTTGACGAAAATACTGGTCTGGATTAATGTTGGAATGGGGTTGTTGCGTGGTGTTGGGGTAAATTACATTTTCAGAACCTGAAGGATTTGCTGTTTGTTGGTTGCACAAGGCATCTGGAGAATTCAACTGTTGATGAAAATATTGGTCTGGATTAATGTTTGCACAAGGGTTGACTTGTTGTTGGACAAAGGAATTAGCTTCACTATTTTCACACAGATTGGTTTGTTCACCCATTGCATTGCCCGGTGTATGGGATTGTGGCCAATCGATATCGAACTGTCCTTCCCTATAATGATCGTCCGGATTAATGTTCCTGAAAGGGTTGAATTGTTGTTGGTCGCACCTGTTGCTGCCATTAATGTTTCTAAAACTGTTTTTTTGGCCAGAATTGTTATTGACGTCACCATTATTTAAAGAATTGGATTGTTGTTGATCCCATAAGTTGTCTGGTGTAAGTCTCATAAATATTTTTTTAGAAAATCCTTGTAAATCTATTGGTAATAATTGTTAGCTTGGTCATTGAGCATAATATTTTTTATTCCTTACCATCTTTATTTTTCTGTTTTTTCTTTTTTTTGGAGTGTTGACTGGTTTTTGTATTACGATCATTGACCTCCTGGCGTTTAGATTCAGCCTTGCTAGAAATGTTATCAGTTGATAAATTCTCCGTCGTGGGGGCATCAAGTTTTTTGTTGCTTTTGTCACACTCATTTCTAACTATAAGTAAAATGATTATAATTTTCATTATAACCATTTTTTCTTCACAAGTTGGCTCAAGACTTTTGTTGTTACCATCATTAGCATTTGCAAGAACTTGATCTTCATTGCCACCAGTTGGCTCAAGACTATTGTTATTGCTATCAGTAACAGTTTTGATAACTTGATCTTCATTGCCACCAGTTGGCTCAAGACTTTTGTTATTGCTATCATTAACATTTCTAATAACTTGAACTTCATTGCCACCAGTTGGCTCAAGACTATTGTTATTGCCATCAGTAACATTTCTGATAACTTGATCTTCATTGCTACCAGCTGGCTCAGGACTTTTGTTGTTGCTATCATTGACAAATCTAAAATTTATCTCAACGACGTGAAAATTGTCTACCTTCAAATCAAAGAAATATAGACCAAGTTCATAGACAATACATAGGATAAGTGTAGTGAGGAAAAGTTTGATGTAAACTGAGAAAAGGGTGTAAAAAAGAGAGGTAAAAATCATTTTTGATGATGATGATGTTATTGTTGTTGTTGTTTGTAAAAATTTTGATAATTGAAATCGCTGTTAATAGTTTTATCAGTTGATAATTGGTGTAATTGTTGGAAGGGAAATGGATGAGGAGAAGAAAGGAACTTTGCTGTGATGATGACTTTTTATACTCAGCTAAATATTCTAAATCTACAGTACTTGCTATATGTGTATCCACTTTTCCTAGCCCATAGGGTAAGATACTTTGCAGGTAGAGTGGATCGTCCTAACTTAGTAGTGACCATTCCTTCATATAAAACGACTTGAACACATATATTGAAACTACATAGACATGTGGCTCAGTGGATCGTTTTAACTCATACTAGCACATATTCTATTTCATTCCATGTTATATTGTACATAGTCAAGTTCCATATTGAATGATGTTTCAACTCTTGTACTAAGGTCTTTTGGGTCCATAATATCGTACGTATTTGGGTGCCATTTAAATATACAGTGGAATATCAATAGCATTTACCTGACTTGTGTACAATTACTGCAGTAACTCTGCTGAAATATTTGTAGATTTACAATCAAACAGTAGACTTAAATTGTCCCATAATAATATTTCTACTACAGTCTGCTTAAACTTCCAGTAAATTGTCTATCAATGTAGTTACTGAAACCTAAGTTGATCCATGAAACTTCTAAATTAAGGAAAATCGCCACTTGCAACTCACTTTCATCCAAATCGTGATATGATATAAATTTCATATCACCATTTCCTTCAATTAGTTATAAGTCTAATATCATCTTTCAAAAACAAAACCATAATTAAAGTATAGCTTTGAAATGGTATTGACGCACTCTCTCCAGTATGTAGGCTCAATATGGTAGATTCTAGATAGAGTTAAATAGTTTCTTATAGGCGATTAGATATTACCGTTGATAGACAGTAGTTTTATGTTTTAGGCGCATTTTTCTAGGAAGGGACAGTTATTTTTTTTTTTCGTATGTATATATATACGGCTGTAAAATAAATAAAAAACGGTTTTATTTCATCCCCCACGGGGTTGGGACTTCTCAAACAAATACGACACTGGTACATTGACAACATCTGAACAACTTAACTTATGTCGAAATTTCTTGAAGTCATATTTATTATGGTTGAACTACTACGACAAGAAGGGACCTTTTTCTTAAATACCTTCAAACTGATTTTTTTTCTATAATGTAATACTCTTATCATAGACCAACATATATCATAATTCTAGAAATGTGTAAATGAGAATTTGATGAAGAAAAACATATGAGGTTGGTTGAATGTTTTAATTTTTGGAAGACGGGTCAAAAGTGTGTGTGTGTGTGTGAATGGACGTATAAGATTTTTGTTTTGATGGTTTTTTCAGGCAGTATGTGCATAATATTATGACAGGATCAAAATACAACGCAAAGTGCAACATGTTGAATCCAATTAACTACGTATTCATGTCAAGTTACGAACAAATTGATAGCAAGAACTAGGAATAAGTTTTTTATGTATGGAAAAAGGAAGACTACTATCTGTTATGCCTTCAAAGAACGGATGTTGGATTTATGTGTGAAATGGTTAATTCAAATAAATTTCCATGTATCTGTCAATAAGAGATAAAGAAAGAATAGAAGTTACAAGTGAAGAGTTTTCCCATTAGTAGGGTAAAGTCGAACTTGGTTATTACTGGGTGATCAAGGACTTGGGACTTGGACTCCTAGAACTTGTTATACTATCCATTCTTGTTCTTAGCAGGATTGGACAGAGTACATATTATGTTTGTGGTGCAACCAAAAAGATAGTTACGTAGATAAATTAGTTTAGGA
>JAJMJJ010000408.1:0-15824 GCA_030568955.1 Geotrichum siamense (nom. inval.) | reverse complement strand
ATAAAATAAAATAAAATAAAATAAAATAAAATAAAATAAAATAAAATAAAATAAAATAAAATAAAATAAAATAAAATAAAATAAAATAAAATAAAATAAAATAAAATAAAATAAAATAAAATAAAATAAAATAAAATGAAATAAAATAAAATAAAATAAAATAAAATAAAATAAAATAAAATAAAATAAAATAAAATAAAATAAAATAAAATAAAATAAAATAAAATAAGAATGTTTATAACGTTTAAATTAAATACTAATTATATTTTAAGTAACGCACACATCTTTTATTTTTTCATTTAAATCAAGTTAAACATGAATATATCTTTTTATAACATAGTATAAATATATTTTACAGAATATTCAATTTTATTGTATTAAATATTTTTTTTTTTTTTTTTTTTTTTTTTGATTTATTTAATTTGAACTCTTAAAGTTCATCATTTATCATTAGCGGAGTCTCGGAAACTTCCTTTTCGTTAGATATTGTATTTATTAAGGAATCATGGTCTTTTTCTTGATCATCTTTGTCAAAAGAGTGTTGACTTAGTACTTGTTGTTGTGGGTTTTCATTTTGGTAAACAATGCCATCTAATTCGATACCCTTGTCATAAGAAGGTGCATTTGCTTCTTCAATAATATGTTTGTCATGATCTTTAATAACTTGTTGTTCGGTATCCTGCTTTTCTACTTCGATATCCTTTTTCTCGGATTTTTCTTTTTGCTGGTCTTTCTTCTTTTCAATTTCTCCTTCTTCATCATAACCATCATCTTCTTCATCATCCTCATTATCCAAAAACTCCTCATCATCGAAATCATTTTCAGACACATCAGTAGTAACTGCATTTCCCATTGTAGTTTTAAACAAGAATCCAGGAATTTCCATTACGCCATTATCATCATTAAGTTCATCATCATTATCTGTGTCAATTTCTATTTCTAGTACATCAGAAAGTTGTAAATTTTCATCATATTCAGTTGAAATCATTTCAGCTAGAAGGTCACCCGAAGTTAATTCTAATTTGATGTGAATAATGTCACGTTGGTTTAGGTCAAGGAGTTCGAGGATTGTGGAGAATTGATGTTTTGCAGTTATAAATTCACCTTTTTGATTTTTGATGCAGCGAGATTTGATTTTGGAAGTAAGGTCTTGGAGAATAAGAGAAAGGGTGTAGTCAGGGTCGTCGGTGAAGGAGTTGAGGTGGTCAAGATTGGAATTGGGAGGGATGGTGAGTCGCTTTAGGGGGCCTGAGAGGGCGAATTCTTTGTCGTCGTAAAGAATATCATATGGAGATTGATGAATATGTTCAGATGATTTGCCTGGTTGTGATGATGATGATGGTAAAGGAGGTATTTTGTTGTTATCGGATTGAGAAGAAACTATTTTGCGACAATTCAATTTGTAAGGATCAAATTTTTCAGGAGGGGCAAAAACAGGAGAGTTGCAGATTTTGTTTGTTGATATTCCAAGTCTGTATCTACAGCTTTTGACTTCGTAGATCCATAAAATTGAGTCAGTAGTTTGCTTTGGGTTGCAATGGAATTGGATTTCAAGAGACCGATTTTTGCCAGTAAGGTCACATTCAGTTCCGTTTTCTAGGAGGTAGGAAAGGTAATGGGTATCACCTTCAGGAACTACGTTTATTTTACTTTTGATGGTTCCGTTGGTATGATGCTCGAATTGGCCAAGAATAAATGACATTACACCAGGACCAGGAGTGGGTGGTTGAGAAGTGATTAAAAACATATCATCAAGATGAAATTGCATTACTTCTCTGCCATAGCAAAAAGAATAAGTCCACCAATCTTTAATGTAATAGATGCATTTTTTGGTTAGTGAATCATCAAGTGCTTTTACTGCCATTTCTTTTGCTTCCAAAAGTTCAGCTTCTTTCCAAGATTTGAGGTCTTGTTGATCTTCAGTTGTAAGATCTTTGTCCTTTAAAATGGGAATTGTGCAAACATAGGTATCGTTTTGTAGTTTCATAAATTGGACTTCATGATCAGTTAACGCTTTGATGGATTCAATGTAAGTGCTAACTTGTTGTTCAGGAATATCATCCGAAGTGTTGTTTAGTACAATGAATTCTGGTTGAGAATATATGTCATGATCAAATGAAAATGATGCTGATACAAATGTACTAGCCAACACTATCGGCAATAGTAAATACAGATGATGCTTCATTTATTCTCTGTAGCTTTTCTAAATCAATAACATCTCACGAATTAATAAATAATCGTTGTCATTATCACCATCATAAAATCAAGAAAGTTCAGGGCCCACATACACTCAAAAAAAATAAAACTGATGCTAGTTAATACTGTGAACACGAGTAAATTTCAGAACTAGAAATTTTTCACCCTTTGGTAGAAAACAAAATTTTTTTTTTTTTTTTTTTTTTTGGAGTTGGAAAATTTCACTTTTTTTTTTTTGAGAAGCCCCAACTATATCAAAATATCGAGGACTAAACCAAACAAAAATGTTTAGTCAAAAGACTTCATTCACTCGTATGGGTGCTAGATGTGTTAGCTCAGTGGCAGAATCTGCTGTGAAACCGTCATTTCAGATTAGAAATCCTAGTATGAGAGAAGCAGTTCTTAATGGATACAGTAAATTTGGTGGACCTCCTTCATTAAAAAGTCGAACTGCTAGAGCACGATACATTTCACCTAATGGGTTAGATGAAGTATTCCCATTGGCCTACGACATCATCAAAGACTATTCGCAAACACAATACAAGAAGATTGAAGAATTACAGAAATCTCTAGAAAGTGCTTCAAGTGCGACAAACAAATCTACTATTAAGCATAAAATTGAACAAGCCGCTATTAATGCAGAAATTTATAATCCGGAAGTTAATTATAATTTTCTGATTGGACATGGTGATTTGAGTGAACCAGTTTATCGTCATTTGGCTAAGGAGCAATGGGAATCGTATGATTTGCTTATTTTGATGCAGAGATTAGAGACCATGAAGGTGATTCCTGATACTCTTCCAACATTGGAACCTCGTGCTAAGGTTGAGCTTCAATTCTCTGGTTATGTTAATAAGTGGCTTACTCCTGGTACCATTATTCCCTGTGCTGTTGCTACCTATCCACCATTACTTAAGGTCCAAGAATTCGAGGAAATCCCTAAAGATAGCTTATACACACTAGTTATTGTAGATCCTGATACTCCTGATCTTACTACCGATTCCTATACTACCAGCTTGAAATGGGCAGTGTCCAACATTCCTCTTTCCAACACCAATTCTATTGTTGATACTGACAAAGCAACCGAGCTTGTTCCTTACCTTCCTCCCACTCCTGAAAAGAACTCTGGCATTCATCGTCATGCCGTTTGGATCTTCCGTCAAAGAAAAGGTGTTGTCAAGGATGTTTCGCATGATCTTTTGAGCCGTGACGCTTTTAATATTAGAGAATTTGCAAAGTCTCTTAGTCTTGATCCTGTTGGTGCACATCTTTGGAGAAGTAAATTTGATCGTACTTCTGAAGCTGTTAGAGAAAAATATGGTTTAGCTCCTGGTCGTGTATTTAGCAGAGTTCGTCGATAAATTTTATTACCACTACTGTCATTATTATTATATTTTTTTTACAAGTCTTTTTGTATATATAGAATATCAACACCAAAAAAAAAATTAGCAATAAAAATATTTATCCAAGTTCAATTTAAGAAACTAAAACCATCAACTGGAAAGAAATATTGAATGTATATATGTATGTATTTTTGAAAACAAAATAGACAAAAAAAATAAAGAACACAAAATCAAGCCAATGCCTTAGTAAGGTAAGCCTCAAGATCAAAGTTAGGATCCTCAAAATCAACAGTACCAGTAGTAGAAGCAGCGGGGACAGGTTTAGGATGCAACTTAGCATATTCAGCCTTAGCTTTAGCAATAAGTTGTTCTTTCTTAGCAAACTCATCAGCAGCATGTTTAGTTTGTGCGGCAGATTTAAGAGATCTGTTATGAGAGAATCCATAGACTACACCAGCAGCCAATGCAGACCATCTAAGAACCTACAATTCCATTGGTTAATATTTTGGTTGTTATGTTTTTTTTTTTTTCTCCGTTGGTCTACTTGGAAGGGTGGTTGGTGATGGTGGTTTGTCATTGGCCAATTAAACAACCTGATTTTTTTTTTTTTTTTTCAAACTTCAAAAAAAAAAATGTCAAATACAAACCATAACACAATGTTTTCGAAAGACATTGAAAAGAAAAAGCATCCAAACCCATGATTTTCAATATCATCCATCACTATAAACCATTTGATTTTTCTAACTAATTGAAACCTTTCCTTTCCTCCTCCAAAGAAAACAAGCCACAAATCTTCCAACAACCACAACAAAAAAGGAATCGTAAACAATGACAGAACTTACGTTAAGAACAGGTGCTGAAGACATAATTGTATATTCAAATGTTATTAAATGATGAAAATAAATGTGTGTTTTTGTTTGAAACAACAATCGATTCTTTTAAAAGAAATAAAAAAAAATACGAAATAGAAAAAAAAAAAAAAAAAGAGAAAAAAATAAAAATTATCATCCACTTTAAGACTTAACGTTTAAATCGCGCCCTAACCCCTATAACGAAGTCATCATCACCAATTCCCTTTCTCTCCCTCTTAACCAAATACAACAACCATTACAATGTTGCTCCTACTACTTTTATTCGCATATTTATCTTTAGTATCATCTTCATCGTCTCACATTTTCAATCCAGACACCAAATCATTCCCCATCTATTTCCGTCCTTTCATCCCAAACAGTAATAATAATGACCTAATCAAGAAAGGGACTCTGGACTACGATTTCACTCAACAAACTGGAACTTTCCATTCTTCACTTCAACACTCTACGGAAATTTCTGGGAAAGGATGTTTTGGAATTTTAGAAGAAGATCAAATCTTCAATTGCATGGCATTCTCTGATGTATGATGTTCTTTTTTTTTTTTTTTAGACGTTTCAATATTTATTTACTTTGTTAACTCTATTTTTTTCAAAATGTCTTACTAGGTACCTACTCAACTAACCAATGAAACATTTGAAGTACTATTCGATGACAATAGACACCTAGTCCACCTCAACTACATTCGACAGTCTGGTAAGCCAAGCACTACCATCCCCATCAACATCAAGACTTTGACCCCTTCCAATGGTCCTTTACCTGTTCTTAAAGAACGTATCATCATAGTCGATAACAAAGTTGCGCAAGAAGAAGTATGTTATCTATTCCAAAAAAAAAAAAAATTACTACTAATTGTTACTAACTTTTTTTATTATTTTGTAGGTACCAAAATCATTTTTACAGAAATACATGTGGTATATTATACCTGGACTTTTGATTATTATGTTGACAGGTGGGGGAAGTGAAAGCCAGTAAAAAGTTGAAATCCATTCAGTCATTTACAACAACAAAAAATAAAATAAAATAACTTAATTTGTAGGTAAAAAAAAATTATAGAATACGTTTTTGTTCCAATTGAAATGAATAAATAAATAAAAAAAAACAATGATAAGTATAGGAGATGTGTTATCAAAAGTATATACTTCTATAGATGATTCAATACTTGTGTGAAAACTTTTATTTTTCTCAATGGTTAAATCGATGATTCAACACCATAAAATTAATTATTCAAAAAATAATATAAAAAATAAAATAAATAAATTGTTTGAATAATTATAAAATAAATAAATATGCTCAAGGGATTAGATATATATATATATACCAAAAGAAAAAGTTTATCAGTAGTAGTTGAAAATAATAATCTCAATAAAACCACCAAAACATTAATATAATGAAACAACTAATACATAGAATTAGAATTGACACTGACCATAAGATGAACCTTGATGCTCTTGTTCTGTGTAATCTTGTTCCCCCTCCTAGTTTGGTCAATTGAAGAAGATGATGATGGGATCCAATTTTATCATTAATGTCTTCTTCTTGTTGTTGGTAGTGATCTAAATTGTTTTCTTCAATATCGCAAGTGGAAAGATTGTGGTATTCTTGTGAGGATGTGAAAAATTGGAGTAATGATTGCAGCGGTGTTGGTGCTTCATAAACATTTTCGAGCTCTGGTTCTGGTGTTGTTGTTATTGTATCGACTACAGCCGGAAACCTATCTTCTTCTTCTTCACTACTGAGATAATACTCATCAGAAGAAGACTGGTTACTACTGCTTTGTGACGTTTCATATTCATTTGCCGCAATTGCAGCATCTAGACAGTCCTGCAGATCTGGAAGCACAAAATCAATGGCCTTCAAAATTTCCAAAATCAAATGCAAGTCTTGACGCCTATACAAAATTTCCGTAATCACCACTTTAATAATCGGGTCTCTTAAATCTACACCGGCCTCATTTTCTTGTACACGTGGTAGAAGAAATGGTTTTTGTATTGTTGAAATGAAACACTTGATGTCTGCGACTGAAATGTACGGGTTAATGAGCTGGTATTGCATAGTAATAAAGCCACAGTATCCATTGCAGATATCTTTCAGATCGTTGTAATATTGTAGCAGGATAACAAAGTATTCTTGGATAAGGTGGAAATAGTCGGCACTGCTGCTGCTGCCCATTTGACTTGTATGGCGTAACTGTAACAACTGTTGACTAATGAACTTGACCAGACGCAAGATTTCCATTCGATTCCTCTTCAGCTTTTCCTTGACCTCAGCATTATTGAACTGCCCATACCTCTCTTGATCCTGTAAGGAATAACATAAGCGCTGGCTACTAATTCTTATGGTGTTACTTTCAACAACAAGTGACGTGAATTCATCAACACATTTCTTAATCACAGGAATAGTTGGTGAATGATCGAAAGAAGAGGTTGACATTTGTTTGGAAAGTAAATAAATATGAAAATAGTAACAAACGAAAGATTGGTGAAGAAAGAAGGGGGGGAAAAATTAGAAAAAACAAAAATTAAAAGTTGAATTTTCTTTTTTATTTTTAATATTAGAGTAGAATGTATTATAAACAACTCTTTTATTGATTAACATGGCCTTTTCTAACACAGATCTATTAATAAACTACCACGGTCAATGGTATATGAAATCCATCAATTATAAAGTGACAAAAAAAACTTTTTTTATTTCCCACAACCCAAAATCCAATTCACGATCTGAACTCCTTGCTTCCCATAAATCACCAATCCTACCAAGCACAGCAATTTCAAGATATCCATTAGATAACAGTAAAGTATCAATGAAATTACGGTCATTCGGAATAAAAAAATTGTTAGTGCCGCCGGTGGTGCCCCTGGTTTGTAACGCAGGGTTGAAGTGCCGTTTTTGGTAGGTACCATGGTCGATCTTTTTTGGTGATAATAATAATTGCCCTGTTGAAATATCCAATTTATTATCATTAATAGCCCACTTTCATCATCATCTGTAGCTAGTGATGATGGAAGTTTCTTCTTCTTTTTCTTCTTCTTTATGCTATTTTGACCTGGCTTGGTTACTTGTTCAACTTCTACTGGCATTTCATGCTCTTTTTTGACTCCTAAACAATTCTCTGACAATGATTCAAATTTAATCTTTCGAATATCCCCTAAATCCTTCATCAAATTGTTATCCCAAGTATCTTCTTGTCCACTCAGAAACTGTTGCTGCTGTTTATTTATTTTGAAATAATTGAACACGCCCATTGTGAAAGAAAAAAAGAAAAAACAATGCTAATGCTATTATGTGCCTGTAGATTATGTAAATTGTTTTTGAAGGGGGAAGAGGTGTAGTAACAATGATATATAAAACTTAGGATTTAAGTCATGATAGACTCTTGTTACTATCTACAAATGAAACCATACCAGACATTCCTAAATATTGCAATAAAATGGTTTTTTAAAGTACATACAGATCTGTATATTGTTACTCTTTCCATTCAATCACCACATTTCAAAATCTGGAGAGCATCAATCCATTTTGTTTGTTTTTTGTGTAATTTAGAAATCCTGTTTTAGATCCACACGCACAACCATACATTCCATAAGAAAACACCAACTTCAAAACATATACAACAAATCCATAATAATGTTTTTAATGTTAACAATATTTTTTGTCCTTGTTAATTACAAAATCATGATGATTATGTATGCAAAATGTGTTTGTAGTGATATATCTTAATGATCCATATGTATGTACTTACGTACCCTTTCTCTATCTATTGACAGGTATCTATGCAACATTGTTCATTTTCATCAACCGTGGATCAACAAACTCTGCGATGTTTTTTTTTTCTTTCTTTCTTTCTTTCTAAATATAAAGCACGTAAATCTAGGATTATTACACATCTTTTGCCTAATCTTATTGGTATTTCACTGTTAGGTAGAAAATAAATAAATAAATAAATAAAACTTAGTACTTGGTGCTTAATTCTTTTCAATTTCATACATACCATAAATGGATTAGAGTCACATGTGCACATGACAGTTTGTTGGCACCCAATTGAAACGTTTGTAGAAATAAAGTAACGTGAAGACTAATGTTAACAAAAATAAAATAATTAAAAAAATCTAAAAAATAAAATAATTAATAAAATCTAAAAAATAAAATAATTAATGAAAACCTGGTTCATAATAAATACATAAAAAAAAAAAAAAAATAGGAAAAATATTTTTTTTTCAAAGAGATTCATTGTCATCACTATGTTGTTGTTTCATAATAGTAGCATCTTGTAACTTTAACTTCTCCTGGAAGTCAGTTGTCCAACCTTCATAACACCATTTTTCTTCAGGAATAGGATCCGACTTCTTATGAAAAGAAGGACCTTTGTACATTAATGATTTGTAGTATTGTTTCATGGAATCTTTCATCATATCGTCTGTATCTTCATTAGCATTTGGTTCAGAATGAAGACAAGCAGAAGTAGTAGGTAAATGGGGGGATTGTTTTGTAAACATCTCTTTAAGGAGATTTGGATCCATTTTTAATCGTTGTCGCGTGTATTTAAGAATGTTGCTCGAACACCAGGTATCAACTATTTTGGTTACAGTTTCTTCAACAATGGAGTGAGTGAAAGCGTGACGGAAAAGAGCCAATAAATGGTCAATTTCAGTGTCCAGCGCTCTAGATACATATTTGCTAGTCGATTTCTCTTTTATGAGAACACTGACAATATTGTTGAGCATATAGATTTGTGTGTGTGTTTTGGTTTTGTATTCTTTGTTGGGATAGCTATCATTTGCTGCTCGGACTAGAAGAAGGTATCGAAACATGATGTTGTATGTGTACTGCACTCCTGAAGACAGCGATCGAAGTAACGATACACTGAAGTTTTGAACATTCATTTGATGTTCTAAATTGCCTTCAAGCGCAAGCTTTAAATGCAAATCAAATGTTTTGGGATCCCATTTATATTCTTGTAAGTTGCGATTAATCTCTCGCAGACAATCATGGAATTTCCTCGACGTCAGTGTAAGCAGAGATACATCCTCCTCCTTCGAACTAGTGATAACTGCATTATTATCACGATGATTATTTGGATATGATGTATTAACAGACGGATTTATATTATCCTTTCGTTTTGTATTGCGAGCCAGTCTAAATTTCATGGCATGGTTATTATTAAACAATAAAATACTAAGTTGTGAAGGAGAAGGGAGAGAAACATGTGGGAAAATAAAGAGAAACAAAAATAAATTTTCCTGCCTGCCCACCTGCCAATAATAATTCTCTAATCTTAACTACTTTTAGTAGTCGTCACCAAATGTGCAAATATCCCCAACCCCTTTCTGGTAATTTCGCATAATTTGCTGTGTACAAAAAAAAAACATCGGGTGATGATTTTTTTTCTTTCTTTCTCACGAATCAAAAAGAACCTTTGGCTTTTTTTTAAAAAAAAAAGAGGAAGGTAAAATGAAAAGCAGTCATGATAACCATTACGAGATATTTTGTTCAATATAGAAATGTATTGGCAGAAAAAAAAATGTATTTAAAATCAAAAAAGAAAGAAAAAAAAAAGAAAATACAACTGATGTAAAACCGTATGCAACTCAAAGTACACTTTGGTGATAACAAATGTACACTTTGGTGACAATTAAAAACGCTTCTTATTTTAGCACGCACACACCACAATTTTGACCTTCTGTTCAATAACCACAGCATCGTCATAATAATCAACCATTCAAAAGGCCTCCAAATTATATCATGGAATTAATTGCAACATAAGCATTTACGTGTCGTTTTCTTTCTTTTATGCTTTTACCCAACAAAAAAAAATCATTTTTACCCGTCTAGATCTACCGCCACCTTTCAAAAAAAAAAACGGAATATAACTGGTCCGATATAAAAATATATTTCTTACCATACAATACATAATAGGTAATAAAACCTGTTTTATCTCGTATTTTCACCACTGGTATCAAGATATTCGTTTTATCTAATTCTATCACCTGATAATGAAATGTATTCACCAAATGGTTGTGATCGTCTTCGATTTGAAAAATATTTGTCACCATAAAACATTAGCAATAGACAACAACTGTATTATTGGATAATAACAATGGATGAAGCAACAATCGACGTAACAAACCACTAGAAATACATGCGTCATATCTACTATTACTGAATCACAAGATTTGACACCTTTTCAAACGTTTATTTGATTTCTGTTACTGTTGGAGGAGGAAGTTCAAGTTTTTGAAGATTATGAAATAAATTTTTATCCTACATTCTTTTCATATAAAACAGTATTGAAATTTGAGATTTGTAGGGGTATATAGCGACAGTACAATAGGATTGTTTCATGGTTAGTTAGAACAGCTGCTTCACATCATGAACTAGAAAATAACAAAAAAAAGAAAAGCAATCTCAGATTGAACACTACCATGTACTAATTATTAATTCAATAGCATCGATTATAACAAAGATGTTTACATACTTTCTATGATATTTTTTACCCTTTCCCTTTTCAACTTCAACGATCTTTTTACGATGAGATACAAACTCACGTTTATCTTTTACTTCTACTATGTAACGATGATGTATTGAATAAATATCCTATGCTTGTTTGTTTTTTTTAAAAAAAAAAGTAAAATGGAAAATTTTATGATATAATTCATGAATGCCTTTCACACTTTTTGTATTTTGTTCATAGGATTTTCAATATAATCATGGTAAGTCCATTAACATACTTTAATTCATATAATTTACTTCAATTTTATCATTAAAAAAAACTTGTTATTCAGTATAGTTTACTGTCCTGAAATCAAGTTTCAATATTTTGATACTATCGTGTGGGTAAATTTTAAACCACACGTAGTTCGCTTTTTTTTGGATTTTGGTATGTACATACATATGTAGGTAGGTAGTTGAATATTTGTAGCGTTCTTGTATTTTTATCTCATACCATTATTGGTGTACTCAACTATTGTGATATTATACATAAATTTCAAAACCAAAATTCAGTAATAATCTGTGATTTTACTACACATATTTGTCACCATTTATTTAATTATGGCCCTCCAATAAATTGTATCACATAATTATTAATTATGAGAACAATATTTCTTAGTCACTAATTTTTTTTTTTTTTCTTTCAATGATTAGCGATGTGATTGAACTATAAGACAATTCTGTAAAAGTAATCTAAAGGTGTGCGTAAATGGTACATATATAGATGACATTGTTTGAATAATAGTGTAATGATAAGACAGCTGAATTGCAATAAAAAAGGTAATCATAAAGTAATAATATAATGAGTGAGGAGAAGAAACAAATAGTGTTAATAATTGTGGAATTGGAAAATTTCTACTGATTGATAGTAATAAAACTCCAAGTTTGTATGTTTCGTACCCGTATAGAACCATCAAAAGAAATATTAAATTGAAATAAAGAAATTTCATTTGCTTGAAACAAAAATGAGTAACTTCTTTTTATTATTCCTATCATAGATTTTTTTTTTTTTTTCATGACTATATTCAAATGTTAAATAAAAATATCAACATTAAATCATACTAGCCGTTTTTTATTTTATACACTTATTTTTACCTTTTCTGAACTATTACAAATCAACAGAAATAAAAAAAATCTACCATCTTTTTGAAATATATATATGTTTCTTTAAGAAAACTTTTTTTTCTGCTTGGATTAAAGGTTTTATAAGAGACGATTAATGGTTTATATTAATAATATGTTACGTGATAAATTATTGGTATTTTTTTTTTTTTTTCTAAGTCAATTTTACTTTCAAGTCTAAATTAAAAAAATATTTTGAAAAATATATTACTGGTATGTATGTCTTCAATGTTCGGATAAGAAAAAGAGAAAAAAAAACGTTGGAGGAAACTTTTCTTGAGTTTTGTTGAAGAACTTATCCAGGTTTCTAATTATCTTATTTGTAAGTAGGTTGACTGTGATTCTTTGAAGAATCTTGAGCACTCCTAATTCCTGAAGCCGTTTCAATAATTATAATGATGTAAATGTTCCGGTCAAGGGCCTTTGCCTTTGCGATTTAGACCATGTATGGCATGGTAGGAGAATACGGACCGAATGGAACCCCCATTCGATTTACAGTAAAATCTATCCCACAACAAAAACATATTTGAACATTGGTATCCTAGATGAGTAATATATCTCCATTGTCTGCAACTGTATTAACATAATAAAAAAAAAACTTCCCTGGTAGGAAGGTACTAGGTGGACAATCATCTTCCGGAAGCACATTTTTATCTTTTGATTTCAATTTTTCCAGTGCGACATAATTAACTTTGATCCATGCAATAAGTGTAGTCAAATATCAATTGAATTCATTTCATTGCTTTCTAGTCCATAATCGTGTTTTCCTATAGGGCTCGATGGACTTAAATAACTCATGTTGCTTTTGTTATGAAATATTCATTTTTATTAGTAATTGTCTATATGATGGTTTATGTAGATTATCATGTATTATTTGTTATTCAATATCCGAGATCTGTGATTTCTTACTGGTATATGGTAGAGAGATAGAAATTTACACGATTATCATACATACATGGTAGCAATAATAAAGATCTCAACTGCCAAGAAGAAGAATTAGATGGTTGCCTACATATATTCTATTTTGAAATCAATAGCACAATTTAACACATCATGTAGAGTATTATTAGCCTCTCCATACCTTAGAATCTTCAATGCATTGAATTCAAAGCAAGCATAGAGATGTGAACCGTGGAATATAGGTTAGAATATGTACATAAAGAGTAGTAGTAGTAGTAAAAATTGAATTTATTATTATTGTATACAATTCATTTCTTTCATTTGATGATTGGTTCTATAAAAATTATTTGAAATACCTTCAAATATTACTATGTCATTTTATTTTTGTTGCTCCTATGTATCAGAAGCAAGTACCGGATATTATATCCTATTTAGGATTTTTGTAAAATATTGCTGCTAATTGTGGGTTTTTCAAAAAACTATTGTCCTTCCCATATGGCTTTGTTTTAAAGACAACTGAATATTGAGCAATTGGTTGGAATTGGTTTCTTGAAAAAAAAAAAATGTTTTGTTTCTCGTTACTAATTGAAAGCAATTACATTGACAATTCAAGTGTATATAAAGACCTAGTCTATTCCCTCCATCAACAAATTTCTACATCATCATTATCACAACAACAATCCAATTATCTCAACAAATACATCAATAGTAACAATGCCTCTTCAACACGTTCCCCGCTCCGAAGCTCAAGACAAACGTCCTCCTTTGCTCTCTGGTGACAATGCCTTCCTTGGTGATGTTCTCAACTCAACTGAGCCTGGTAAAGAACTCTCTTCTGGTTTCTACAGACAAGAAAAAGGTGAACCACTTGTCTACACTTACACTTATGATGAAATGAAGATTATTCTTGAAGGTAGCTTCAAGATGACCGACGAAACCGGTGTTACTGTCGATGCTAAGCCTGGTGATGTTTTCTTCTTCCCAAACGGAACTACCATCACTTTCTCTTCTGAAGATTATGGGTTGGCTTTCTTTGTTGGTCTTAGACCCGCTATGTAAAATTATTCATCCACAATAACAACTATTTTGCATGTAATGAAAGAAACACATTTATAGACCTTTACAAATTAATGATTTTTTTTTATTTACCAATAATCATATCTACGAACATATCGATGAAGTAATAAATAAACTTATCTATTTTTTTTTTGTTATTTCTGTGTATTATGTATATTGAGAAATTGACTTTTTATCAATTACTACGTCGCGAACATTACACTATAGCATAAACGTATAGTTCATTCAAGGGCTGTTAGTGCCCTAGACCAACATTAATTTATTTGAAAAATAAATATAAAATTAAAATCATATATTTACGTTCAAAAGATCATTAATATTAACAAATACAATATTTATAAAATGACAACTCAAAATATTGAAATATTCTCATGATGACTGTGTGATTATATATCAAGGAAAACGTTAGTACAGTTTGATAAAATATATATATATATACATAACCCCAGCCCTGTGTGAAAAAATAAGTTTATTTCCCCGAAAACTCCCAAACCAAACACCTCCAAAAAAATTTCAGATTTTCCTCCCAAAAAAAAAAAAAAAAAAAAAAGTTCATAGACAACTCCTGTTTTCTCTCTTCTATTCCTGCTATTTGTTGTTGTTATTCAAAATCATATCATAATAACATAAAATGAGACAGAAACGTGCAAAAGCTTATCGTAAGCAATTTTCTTATTTGCAAGTCAATTTCAAGTTTAGAGAACCATATCAAGTTTTAGTTGATGATGAAATCGTTCGAGAGGCTTGTCGGATCAAGGTTGATTTGGTTAAGACGTTGGAACGTACTATTCAAGGACAGGTGAAACCGATGATTACACAATGTTGTATGGAAGCTTTATATGAGACCAAAAATGAAGAAGCTATTGTCATGGCCAAAAGGTTTGAAAGAAGAAGATGTGGGCATCGAAAGTCAGGAAAAGGTGACGATGAAGAAGGAGTCAAGAAACCTTTTGACTGTATGAGCGAAGTGGTAATTGTTAATGGAGAGAATAAGCATAGATATGTCGTAGCGACTCAGAAGGACAAATTGAGAGCCAGATTGCGTAAAATACCTGCAATTCCTTTGCTTTATTTGAATAGATCTGTTATGATATTGGAACCTATGTCGCCAGTTACAGAGAAAGCAAGAGATTCAATTGAAAGCAGTAAGCTCAGTGATGGTTTGAATAAGATTGTTAAGAAAAGAAAGCATGAAGACAAAGATGTTGAAGACGGCGATGATGATGATGAAGAAAAGAAAGTTCATAAGAAACGAGGACCAAAAGAACCGAATCCATTAAGTATCAAAAAGAAGAAAAAACCTACATCTGATAATAAATCTAAACAGTATGACCAACTTAAACAAGGTGATAAGAAGAAACGACGACGAAGGCATCATGGATCGAAAAAGTCTGAAGAAGGTGAAACTGTTGATTAGACCCATACTCAAAACTTTTGAAAATAAATATTTTATTTGAAACTCTTTAGAAAATCTATATATCATTCGCATTTTTAAAAAATAATAAATACCACCAAATTAGAATTATTATAGGTAAACTTTTCAAGAATATAAACGATCCAGGTTTTTTTTTTTTTTTTTAGAAGTAAATAATGAAACAATACAGTATTGGAGATGGAAGATAGACTAACATTTATCACTTTTGACTATTTCTATTTTTCATTCATAATCTCATATAAGTACAATCAATTACCTAACAACAATAGTTTCTAAGGCCTGTATTAATTCGTATTATCGTAACTCTCGTGAAATAATATAAATGATAGAAAACTGAAAAATCAATCTTAAGTTGTGGAAAATATCAGCATTTACAATCCTATCACATTAAT
>JAJMJJ010000407.1:0-15842 GCA_030568955.1 Geotrichum siamense (nom. inval.) | reverse complement strand
TTATTTTATTTTATTTTATTTTATTTTATTTTATTTTATTTTATTTTATTTTATTTTATTTTATTTTATTTTATTTTATTTTATTTTATTTTATTTTATTTTATTTTATTTTATTTTATTTTATTTTATTTTATTTTATTTTATTTTATTTTATTTTATTTTATTTTATTTTATTTTATTTTATTTTATTTTATTTTTCATTTTGGTAATGATCATGACAAAACAGGCATGTGAAATTCAAATTCTACATGGGCGTCTATACTAGATTTATGAGGGACTGAAGATCAAATTTTGATACTTTTTTAGTTGAAAAAAAAATATACTGTGATTGAATTTTAGAAGATGAATCTATATATATGCAAAATAGAGAACAGGTTTGGAGACAGAGACACTTTCAATACTACTTACATGCCTATCAAAAAAATAATACACCTAATTTTTTTTTTTTTTTTTTTTTTTTTTTGGTCTCCACCCCACTGTTCGCTAAACATTTTTTTGTTATTGTTGTTGTTTGTATTGTGTAGGGGCCCTCTTTAGGTAGTGAATATGATGCCGCAACAAATACAGATCTCATTCATTATTATTTTCGCGTATATATTTCATTGTACATTATCAGTCCCACTTCTTATTGATAACAATATTGGTAAATCACACACGATTAATAACAACTTTATTAGTCGTGAAAATGTTCTTCCTCCCTTAGCTTTAGATGCCAAAGAGGTTGAGCTTGAAAGTCTACTTCAATTGAGTAAAGGATCTGTAATCGATTGGGGGAAAAAGTTTTGTATGGAAGACCAATTGGGCAAGTCGTCTTGCTATATAATAGCAAGAACCAAATCAATGGCCTTTAGAAATTCACCTTTAGGAACCGACGGTAAACTTATTGGTGGTCTATTTAAATGCCCAGGAGATGATTATGATGAATTAGAGTCTAATTGTACCAACTCCAACGCCCTTCCTCTTTTCCCTCTTTACGGAGATACTTCTTTTCTTCTGAATAACTATCTAGATATGCGAAAAGAACTCAATAAACTTCATTTTGTTTTGGCAATTGATAATGATTTAGGAAATCCAACAGATACGTGGTACAAATATATTGATGTTAACGAAAATTATGTGTATTCGGAGAAAGAACTTGAGTCTATAAAGAATGTATACAAAAAAATTGGACAACACCTCTTGAAGTACATAGAAGATCCAAACACTTTTGATAGTTCCCAAATATCATCCAAAGCCATGGCACATAAGCTAGCCAATTCTCATTCTAAAGAAATGCCTATCATGAGTTCATCAACTAAAATAAATGATAAAATAGTAAATGCGCAATCCAATCCGTTCGGACTCCCTAATCCCTATAAAGCCGGCAAGATGGCATTTAAAACATTCAAATTCTTCAACGACAATCGATCTTTATTAATTGCAATGACAATCAGAGCTTTATCTTTAAATTATGAAATTCCATATTATTCTTTATTATCTTCTGTATGGCTAATGCACTATATGGGAATATATCCACTAGAACTTTTGGGAGTTAACATGTTCATTGAGCTTGCATTTGAGGAATTATTTATTTCAGAAAATATTATTTGGACTCAAATTTTTAATGCAGACAATCCTTTAACCGAGTTTCACAGCACCTTTAGGTGGGTTGGTGATGAACTAGATGATAGCTACTGGAGGAATAAGTATGATTAATATTGTGACAACAAATGTAGCTTTAGTTAAACAACTTAAAAACATGGTGTCATTTTTATTCAGCTTTAAGTACATTTACTTTATACATAATGATAGAGTAAGCCGTCACCACATATGTCTATTCATTCTAATTCTTAGGCACATTGTTACCCTAAAAAAATTGTCGTAATAGGGTTTTAAATTTTCAAATAAAATTGCACATAGACAAAAAAGAACAATGTAGAGATTTAATTACTGATAATTCTATCCCCAGGAAATAGTTCACATGAAATTTTCAGAAGTAACACATTCATTTCTTATTTTTTCTCCCGGAACAGAAACATGAATAAAACTTCCTACAGATATCCCAAATTTTGATAATGTTTGCAGTATTTCATTCTCCTCCACCTACCGAAAACAAAGGTAAAACGAAGAATTGATTTGTTATGCTAAGTATCTTAAAAGAGGTATTTGACACTAAAAGTAAAGTATTGAACAAGCAGCAAATTGAGATATCCAAAGCTCCATAAGACAAAATGGTGTTCACGCGTCCATTAAAACAAAGTTGCACTTCCAGGTCTATAAACACACTGGTTACTTACTAGCAATTTTCTTTCTAATATCTTCACACCAATCATTATAATCTTTAATTCTCTTTTCGTCACTAAATGACATGGCACCACTAATCATATTTCCAATTCCACTTGAATATTTCTTATTCTTCACTCTATACTGAGCATCTTTACTCTTCGGATCAGTAACAGTTTGGATCCAACTTTGATCTGTAATAATCATCTTACTCCATTCTATCCATTCATCTAGTCTCTCTTGAGACATATTCTTAGTCGACAATCTAATCAATCTGGAATAAAATCCCTGAGCACCATTTTCAAAATATGTCGGATGCGCTTTTCGAGTAATCACAACTATAATACCACATAAAAATCCCCATCGATCTTTTACCAAACCATGAAATTGTCTATACCCTTTAATAACAGCTTCTGTCGTAGCTTTTGACAATTTCATATTGAAACATAACTTTGTAACCGTGGATTTTTTAGGATCGCTACTTTTAACTCCACCTCTGCTGAATTTGGGTCGCTTAGCTGATGAAGACGAAAGGCTCAATGATTTCTCCGCTGAATGCGCAATAGTTTCTAAATCCTTATGATCCGTTAAAATAGGCTTCACTGGTGAGAGTTCCTGCTTTGAACTTTTCCTTTTCCTTGGACTTTTCCTCAAGCTTTCCTTTAATCCATTTCCCGTTCCGAGTGCTTCTCGAAACATCTTCACCAATTTTGTAAGTATCCTTGGAGGAACCGGTGACTTTGATATATCCGCACTTGGTAAATTAAGATCAATCTCGTATTTCTCTGCTGCAATCATCGTACAAATGAAGTCGCGTGCAACATCTTCTGTAGGCTTCAAACTAGGTAACACTTGATGCGATTGCATAATTAACCCTGAAACTTCACTGAAGACATCGGACGGAAACTTATCAATTGATGGATATAAAAGTTTTAATGATCCTTCGATCTGTGAATTCATTATTATTAAGGCGATTGATGAGATGAGGACTACTACGCCGGCGAAGTGAAAACGAAATCGAAACTATGTTTGTATCTCGTTGATTATGTAACCTTGGTGTTTTTTTATTTTATTTTATTTTTTTTTGCTTTTACACGGGGTTTCTGTTTCGGAATGCTGTTATTACGTCAACACATAGAAACTCTATTTGAAGTTTAGAAAATGTATGAAATAGAAATGAAATCAAAGATATATAAGCAAATAATATATTAATTTATTATATTAATATGATACTATTTTGTACATGCAGTAATATTGAGAAAACATAAACATAAATAAAAATCCATGCGGAATGTATTTTCTCGACATGGAACGACTTCGAATATTTAGAGAGCCCTATTCACAATATAAAACAGATATTAACATTGAATATTAAATAATTTTTTTTAAAATAAATAAATAAATATGCATATAAATAAATAAATGGAACAATTATAAATGAACGTCAAATACGAAATAATTAGTCTTAAAAATGATTGCTTCCATGATAGAATCATTTACATTCAAAAAGTTTTTAACGGACTAATTGTATATATATATGTAAATACCAGACCCAATGTCGATATCGCGATATAGAAATAATTACCAAACCTCACAAAATAAGAAAAATGAGAAAAAGAAGTATAGTATTAGAATAAACAGATTGTTAAATATCTGGCGATCGTGACTATATTATTCCCATTTTAGTGTGCCAATCCAACTTTAACATTTTATTTGCAAAGCGGTACCTACGGAAGAGCTAAAGCTATACCAACGTCCATCATTCATATATCATCACTAAATTTCATCAGTTATGCAATGATTAACAATATAGGCACAGTATAGCTGAATTATACTCAAGAAATAGTAACAGTGCGTAAGAAAAGTGCTTTAAATCATAATAACACACCCTTATTACATTCTAGTATTCATTTACTAATATTATTCTATGCATCGTAGCATATTATTGGTAAATAATAATATAAGTATACATTGAATGGACTTGTTCCTATTACATTGAACTTAGTTTTTGATTAAGTCAAAAAAAAAAAAAAAAAAAAAAAAAAAAAAAAAAGAAAAAGCCAGATTTGGAAATACAAGAATAATTGAATATAATACATCACCTTTAAGATATAATATCATTTAAAGATATGCATCCAACATTTCATTTCTTTCATAATTACAAATTACTTTAAAAAGAGTTTATCAATTTGTACACCTTTGAACAATATTAGAAGTATTTATAAATTCAACTTTGAATGTTTCTACAGAAACAAAATAATACAATTTTTAATTTTAAACAATTGTTACTATAATCATAATGTAAAAAAAGGTAATATGGAGATCTAAACCAACTAAGTATTTTGACAATACTTGAAATTTATAGTCTACTACCAATAACAGTTATTTTATGCCAATATATCGTTGAAATATCCTTTGATTTTATATTTTCTTTATTTTCTCTTTGTGTAGCATAAAATTGTATTACCTGTAATCTCGATTTTTGTTCTTGTGTGAAAATGTAAATAGTTGATTAGCTTGCAATAGATTTTGTCGACCCGCAAATGTAGAATTTGATACAAACAAAAGTGATTTAAAAGAATGCAAATATTTTTTTCTTCCATAAGTATGAGCCTCCCCAACTATCATACCAGAAAAATACAATAAATAGGAGCCTTCCTGCTGTTTTGCTTATTTCATTCCATTATTACTCAATTTTTATAAAAAAACAATAATCTATTTAGAATGTCACTCACTACTCTATCAATTGAGCTTGTGGAAAAGATTGCCGAATATTTATGTTCAGATGATGAATCTAGCTCTGATGATAATCCAACCCATAGACGGTCAATACGTAAGGAATCAATTATGGATATGAAATGCTTAGCCCTTACAAGTCAAGAGCATTTGTACCTCTTTGGACAAAAATATTTAAAGCGTCATGATCTCGCAGACGGAAACTTCCCATCATATTCATTTAAGTACGTCCAAAAATTTCTATGTACCACGCCTCTTCCAGGAACACAAATGTTCAAAGGTCATATCGTGAGAGATTTTCCCAACCTGAAAAGAGTTGTATTGGGTGGAAAAATTGACCAAGAAACATTTGAAATAATTACAGCCCAATTAGCTCACGATGATATAATTCCAAACCGAGATTTAAGAGTAACATTAGTTTTTTCAGGAAAACTAAATTTGCGAAATGTCAACAAATATTTTTATCGTAAAGTTGATGAAATATTGTATCAAAATTTTAATGTTATACCTGATTTTTATGTTCTTGCTTTGGAAAATCTGCACAGAATGCAGCCACAACTTCTCAACAGAAGCGTTTTTGATCGGTTCTACTGGCTTGATTTTGCTTTGTTCCTTCTAAATTATGTTGTTCACAACAATTATACTACACTGCAGGATGTTTGTAATAGGCAATCTTTGACAGGGACAGTGTTGATAGATGGCGAAACAACTTATTTATCCACGGAAGATTTAACTTACAGACATGTTTTAAATGATACTCGACAAGTTGGAAGAGATTTAATTAATCACACAACTTCTTTTGGAGCGGATGCACCTTTGCATATTGTTAAATGGTTTGAAGTTGCCATTAAACATTTATATCAGTTTGACGATTGGACAATTCCGATTGATGTTAGTCCTTTTAAATTATCAATCATCCACACCTGTGGTGATGTACTGGTACGTCTCAGATAAAATCAGATTACAATTATACTGAATTTGTACACACTTATTTTTTTATGTTGTTTATGTAACTTTAGAAATAGGTATGTACATAATCAATAATAATTTATCTTTAGAATTTATTCTTACCTATTTTACAACGACTTGATATGAAGTCTTCTCCTATCGTATATAGTAAGATTAAAACTGCTGTTTAAGTAACATTTCCATCTTTATAGGTAATTTAACTACGTAAACTGCTTATTTAAGTCAATTATATTGCAATTGCCGAAAATAAATATTCTACTTATAACAAATTCATGTAGTATTCAAAAAAATAGGAAAAAAAAATTAAAAAAAAATAATAATGAAACAAACAAAAAATAATAATAATAATGAAAAATAATAAAAAAATTATTGTAGAATCTATCTAAATTTAAAAGTTAAGTGCTCCAAAATATATTTTTACTCAACTAGTAATGTATTTTTTTTGCTACTTCACAGAGTATTAGTGATCCATTATTGCAGTGAGGACGGACGATGTAGTATTTAACTGTACATATGGTTACAACCATGCCATATACCAGTTAGAGCATGATAAATATTATCCTATAATTACCCCTAAATAAACACCAACTATCCTACTTTAATTGATAACGATGAAATATGTATGGAACTGTAACTATAACAGATTTTATATCTAAAACATTCAGTATTATACCCTTAGAAATTTAGTATACATTATTACAGTAAATACAATGGTATTTAAAAAAATAAAATATTGTAAAATATTGAAAAGAAAGAAAAAATGGTTTTAGAATTTACGGAATATTGACAAGAAAAATTGATTTGTGTACAGGTATTTTATGACTATATGTGCAAAGGATGTATCCGGGTATATATTGAAGTCATATAATTCAATAATGCGGGCAATCAAAAAGTGAGTTTTCAAGAAAGAAATTGCTGTAAATTTTTTATATTTCTAAACATTGACTACCTGAATACAAAACAGGATTTGTATGAAGATTGAGAAAAGACGATGGTCCGTATTATTACATTATTCTTGATTACTAAGCATTGTTTGAACGTATTCAAATTAAAACCCTAACTTGTATCACATGACACTGCTAAGAATATAAATTTTTCAAATTTATTTTTCCTTCCTTTCCTTCTCTTTCAGTAGCCATCAGATACTGGGGCATACGAATCTTTTTTTCTTTTGTATTGTACCCATTCGATGTAATTGGATAATCAACAGTAAACCATTCGGTATGATTTTGGTTTTACGTTGTGTGATAGTAGTAAGTGATTATTATTATTTTTTTTTTTTTTGAAAAATGCCTGCCCTAGGTGGGGGATGGAATTGAATTGAAATGATGAAAAATTTTTCGGATATTAAGCTTTCGCCCTATGCTCTTCATTGTCTTCGCCGACAGAAGTTGTAGTGAGGATGATTTCCGTTGCCTTCCTTCTGATTTTATTGTTCCACATTTTTTTATGCAGTTATTTTTTTTTTTTTTTGTTGTTTTTGTTGCTAACTTTGGAATATAGGACAGAAGGTTGTAGTGTTTGTATTATTTTTTTACTTGGAAATTGTTGTTAGATTCTCTTTTTCTTTTTGATTTTTGAAAGTGTTGTGGGGGGTTTTACTTGTTATGTGTACGGCATATTGTTGAACTACCATAATTAATATTTACGTCTGTAGGTACAAAAATCAATATAAAATTTACATAGATGAATTTATATCGAACTCTCAATAAAATACATATCGATGGAAGTACAACCAAACAAATTTAGATTTTAGATTGATTTTTCATGTATTATCTTCAAATGTTATTAAATTTTCTACTGCATGCACATAAATATTTAAAAATCAACAACATATTTGAATCCTGAAGCATTTGCCTTTTCAAATGCTTCAATTGCTTTCTCTGAACCTTCAACACCTTTTTCTTCAAATACTCTGATGGCATTACCGACAAACTCCTTGGACTTAATTAGATTACCAACTGTTACAAAGAAAGACTTAGCAACTTTATATTGTTGTTCAGCATCAGGTGGGATTAAACCACTTTTATTAATATAGTTGAGAGGAATAAACATCAATACACCTTGGTTAGCCACACTAGGGTTGGGAGTATCAATAGTGATGTGGTCAATGGGGAGAGTGGTGACAATAGTAACAGAGGAAGGGGAAACTTTAGGAATGGAGGCATAGACGAGAGGATAGGAATCAGCTGTGGAAATGGTATCAAACGCATGAACGATGGGTCCATCGACCGAAGAAATGTCAGCTACAACAGATTTGGATCTGTAATCAAAAACATAAGTAGCACCTAATGATTTCAAATACTCTGTATGTTTGGGCGAAGCGGTAGTGACGACTTTATATCCAGCCTTGGAAGCGATTTGAATGGCGTACTGTCCAACCGAGCTTGCTCCACCCCAAATAAGAATGTACTTAGACGCAGCATCTTTATCGGTTGACAATATCTTTTCTCCATCAAATTTAATCTTACTATCAAAATGATGCGACAATGACAAACCTGCTGTCAATGAAGCCAAGGGGACAGCTGCAGCTTTTTCAAAAGTATCAATCACTTGATTAGGACCTTCAACCTTTCCCACTGGACTCTTCTCATCTTTCAATTTAATTCCTCTAAACACCAATTCAGGAATAGCCAACACATACTCTGCAAATCCCACACCGACCAAATTCTGGTTAGGCGAAACATAAGCACTTTGCGCTCCAAACACTGCATCACCAACCTCAATTCCCTTAACTTCATCACCAACATCCACAACTTCTCCAGCAAAATCACATCCCACTCCTGATCCAGGAACAGCAAGCCCATATGACGGGAACTTATAATCAACCGGATTAATCGCCATCGCCTTCACCTTAACTAAAATCAGATGGGAAGGAATCGGTGAAGGAATTGGTACAGTTTGGATCTCATGAATCTTATTGTCGATCTGGAAAACACCTTTTGTTGTTGATGGAATGGACATTTTATTATTGTTGTTGTAGTTACTGATTGAATTTATTTAAATTTTGGATGAACAGCGGAAATATTTAATTTATACATTCTGCTTAGAAATAACTAATCTAATCACCACTATTACAAATACCTTTGCATTACAGCACAAAAATAAATTAACAATTGACCAATAGTATATATTTACCGTACGTCAGTATACATACTACATTGTACAAACACCAAACATAACGCATATTTTCTCGAGACAAAAAAAAAAAAAAAAAAAAAAAAAATAACCCTTAAAAACGTTCTTTGTCATCAAAATTATCTTATTACTAATATGAATCAGTCATCATATATACACTTGATACTACCACTACGAATCAGACATTTTGAGAAAATTACAATATAAACCATTTCTACACATATTCAATACAGCAAAATATATGGAAATAAAAACATTAAATTTGAATTCCAAGAATGCCAGGCTCTCTTGTTGCGTTCAAGAAAAAGTGAAACTTCAGACACTGCCACAAGGCAATCAATTGGAAAAGAAACAGAAATATAAATGCTAGAAACCTGAAATTTAAAATTTTTATAAAAAATTTCTCAATGGATGCAAACATAGAGTTCTATGAAAAAAAAAAAATAAATAGGAAGAGACGATAGGAATATGCAAACGAATGAAATTAGGAATACGAAGAATTGCATCTACGTATAACAAACTTGCAATCTGATTTCGTAAAGTAATTTATTATTAAACGTGATTTCAATGAATTTATAAATATCTTTGCAATACTAAAGAAAATAGTTTCTCTATTTATTATATAGGTTCAAATGTTAGGAATATAACTCACGCTTCAGCTAGTATGGAATAAAGTGTATTATGTGAAAAGACGGCCCATAATTAATAGAGTCATAGATTACAAATAACTTAAGGAAGTTCATATCGTATTGGTAAGTGCTGTGAAACTTAATATTGGAAAACAATTGTACCAGTGAAAGAAAGAAGGAAAATAGACTTAAGACATAGAGAGAAAATTTTTGTTCCTTATGGTAAGCTTTGGCATACAATGTTTGTATAACCTGGAGACTGAAGCATGATTGAGAAACAGGACAGTAGTATCATTGGCATAAACTTGAATCATTTAGGCAACTTGTAAAGATTGTAGCCCTCCATCATTAGAATAAGAAAAGTCGTTAATTATTCCTTCTGTACTGTTGTGAATAGATAGCTAAAGAGGAAATCGAGAACCAGGAAAAAAAAGGCAGGTCAGAGAAAGTGTCCTAGCCTGAATCCTGATTTAATGCTGAGTCTCTTCTTAATCTTACAATTCACAATCAGTTTTGCTTGGGATGGTTCTGACATAGCTAAAGGAGTGTTCTTAAAAGGGGAATTAATTGTTTTTGCTAATGTACTTCTTTGACATTCGGTCATAGGCGTTTTTGAAGTCAAGGCTCATCACGTATACATTTAGATCGAACAGTTTGTCGAAGACTGCCGACAAATTTTTCACTAGATCCTCAGCCCTGCGTCCGGTAATAAAACAATACTGCAAGTGACAGAACGCGTTAGATGAGAACTATAAGAGTCATTGGTTGATCATTTGGATGTTTAAAGACGGACACTGATCATTTGGATGTTTAAAGACGGACACTGATCATCTGGGAATGTCTAGATGGCAACGGAAGTCGTAGATTACCTGGATTCTAGCCTGTCCGTTCTTGATGATAGAGGGGAAGAAGTCTCTACCTGGGAAAGTCTCACCGTCCTCATTGGTGAAAAAATAAAAGACATACCAGACGTGGAGAAGTATTTTATCAACCTGGCACTAACTTCTTTTTTTCTTATTGGTTTTCAAAAAGAAATGAAGAATTTGAGAGGAAACAGTTCGGATAGTCTCAACTTTTTCTTCTCTGAAGATAGAGATACCTGTAAAAGTTTTGCAGAGGTCTCAAAAGTTTGGATGAAATTTTTTTGGGTGAAGGAAGAGGTCGGAATTCATTCCTGAAGTGATCTGGAATTTTTTTGGGTGAAGGAAGAGGTCGGAATTCATTCCTGAAGTGATCTGGAAAGCTATGACTTGAAGTTGTTCATCACTGTCATTAATGACGTCTGAACATTGCGTCTTCCCTGACACCTCTAACTGAGAGTTTGGAGATGTTGAAGAGATCGGGATAACCTCGGCAAGCCCGAGGGGTGGGAAAGATGATCAGCGATTAGGATTAATTAAAGCACCTTTGGCAGTTACATCGGCCCAAGAGGGAATAAGATGGGACATTGTGAGATTTTCTATTGTAAGTACCTGTGAAACAAAAGGACGGTACATAGTGTTACCGAGACATGAGTTCAAAAGCAACTAAATTTGAAAATTTAGGTATCGATGGTAAGTACTATGTGAAGAACTTGTAAGAGTAGAAGAAGATGGGGTATTTGGATTGTACAGAGTATATACATATACATATGTTCATCTATATTTATGATGGATGTATTCAAGATATGGAATGAGGGAAGGGTATAGAAATTGGATGGTGAGAATGATATTTGACAGATCCTGGAGTAATTGGAAAAATAACATAGAATCTCTATGACCTCATTAACTGTTGGTACTGTTTACATATGTACATACATCATGCAAGTGAAAATTTTCAGTCAGATGTTTCGTTGTATCTGCATGTTTTTTTTGTTTCCTATTACGGATTTGATCTGCGTATGTACAGTGGTTGCAACTGAATTCCCCACAGACGTGATCAATACTAAGAAATCTAAGAATATCTTGAATGTGATGGACCGATACTAATAATATGTACAAATTAATTGTTACTAGAATAGAAGAAGAAAGAACCACGTTCATTTTGAGATCGCCAAAGATAAATGGGGCAGAAACAAAAGGAATAAATGGCCCAATTAGGAATAGTTCGTGGAGAAAGAGAACGAAAAAAAAAACGCTACGGCAACATGAAGATTCAATTTTGTGGGAAAGCGCATAGCGCGGCAACGTTTATTATGTATGTTAGTACTGCTAAAAATAGAAAAATAAAAAATTTTCTTGAAAAAGTTGGTGATTTTCCAAATTGTCCATCTAATTGGAACAGCTTTGACCCGAGTTTTTGTCTTTTTGGCCTGATCTTATTTGGATCTTTAAAAATTAGAAATATTCTATAAAAACAATTCATTTTTTCTCCTTGTTTTTAATTTTTTTTTTTTTTTTTTTTTAATATTACATTCGTTGTTGATTAAAAAATGAAATTTTCTATTGCTTCAATCGTTTCAGTTCTTGCTACTGTCGTTGCTGCTGACCCTAAGGTTGGTGTTCCTTTCGGTCTCATTTCTATTCGTTCAGGATCTCCAGTCCAGAATCAAGGTGCTGTTATTGCTGACGATGGATCACTTCAATTGAACGGCGCCCTTGATACCTGGTTTACCGGTGAGTTTACTGAGGATGGTAAGATTTCAGTTGTTGGTGAGGAAGGAAAGTATTTAGATGTTAAGGATAAGTTCCTGGTGGTGTCTGACTCCGGAGCTAAGTTTAGTGATGATGGTTCCGGATTGGTTTATGGTGATTCAGATGGATTTGTTGCTATTTCTGAAGGTACTTACTACAGCTTGGCTGTTAACGGTGTCACTTATGCTTCTGCTGATTATAGCATTGCTTTATTGATTTTCTACGACATCACCGCCGGGGCTACAACCACTTCCTTTGCTGCTGACAACTCTAGTATATCTACTACTACTACAGCTGCCGGCAATTCCACTACCATTTCTTCTACCTTCACCACATCTTCTTCTATCTACACCAATTCCAGTGCTACCATTACTTCCGCCACTGCTTCTGGTTCAAAGACCTCTTCCGCTTCCAAAACCACTTCTCATAATTCCTCCTCTTCTGCTAGCTCCACTTCCACTTCTGTTACCGATAGCAATGGTGCTTCTAACATTAATACTGGCCTTAGTCTTCTTTGCATTGGCTTTGCCGGTGCTCTCTTCCTTTAAATTTACCTACAAATCTATACCTTCCTTTTTTTCCCTCCTTTTTGGTTTTGTTTCGTTTCAAATCAACTCAGGAAAAAAAATGTTTGTATAATATTTATATTTTTTACATTTATGCAGAGATTATTACTTTTTTTTTACTTAAATTTATTTTATTCAGTATTACATTTTCCACTTGGGTTTGAAGGTTTGTGAAAACACACTGATTCAGGTACCTGACCAACTATTTTCCTCCCCACGGCTGATATCCCTTTGTATCCACTCACACTGTATACAACCACAACCTTCTATATTTTCTCATAAACCGTATGTGTTTATCCACAGAAAGAAAGACAGACCAATTTAAACTCCCGGTAGTTAGTGCTCAAACAAAAATATTGGAGAGAATTAATTATTATTATTTTTTTTTTTTTTTTTTTGGTTGGTTGGTTGGTTGGTTGGAGTTTATTCCGAGGTAACAAAATCTCCCAACACAAGGTTCAATTACTGAAGTATAAACAATAATATTGTATTTATTTATTTATTAAGATGAAAGTAAACAAAAACTGAAAAAATGCTTTTTTATTTGTCTGTAAAATACATGTGTATATATGTTTATGAAGAAAAGATAACCTATATGGTCATATAAGGTCCAAATAACCTGCAGCCTTTCACCCACTCTCTACAACAATTTTTTATTTTTTTTTTGTTCAATAAAACCAACTTCAAACTTCAAATATAATCTTTTGCACTTTTTTCTGATCAAAAAGGTCATAAGCCAATACCGCATTTTCTAAAGGCATAATTGTATCTGTCAAGATATCTAATTTATTATTGACTTGAACGAAGATGGCTAGGGCATTTTCAAAGATAGAACGGACGGGGCAACGGCCAAAGGTGATGGTGACGTTTTTTGAGTAGGCTTCGGAAGCGGAAAAAGGAATGGGGGAGTTGTGAACGCCGACAGAGGAGATGCGACCCCAGGGGCGGATGAGATCGAAGGCGAGACGGAGAGCGGATGGGTTGCCTACGATTTCGAGTACGGCGTCAGCACCTCTGCCATCAGTGAGGGATTGGATTTGGGAAATGGGGTCAGAATCGAGCGGGAGTGGAATGGCACCAAGCGATTGAGCTTCTGAGAGCCTGGCAGGAACAGAATCTATAGCATAGATTGTCTTGACTTTGGTTAACGCTGCTGCAATTGCACATAATCCAACCGGTCCACAACCAATAACCACAGCAACCCTATCATCAGCATCATCATCACTCATAAGTCCAGCATTCATAGCGGCAAAATATCCAGTAGGGAAAATATCTGCCATTAAAACAAGTTTTTTCTCATCCACGATCTCCTTTGGTGCTTTAACCAGTGTCGCATCTGCCAGTGGCACTCGAACATACTCAGCCTGTCCACCATCCAACGCCAACGTCCCAAACAGCTTCGACTCTACACATCTCGATGATGCACCATGACAACAGTAGAAACACTTCTGACAACTAATCGTAAACGGTGATACTACTTTATCACCTTTCTCAAACAACTTCACGCCTTCACCCACTTCTTCCACAACTCCCGTAAACTCATGTCCCATCACAAACCCAGTCGGTGATGGCTGGTACCCTCTAAAAACATGAAGTTCTGACCCACAAAGTGCCGTATACTTGACTTTAAGAATAATATCCGTCGCTTCTTGAATCTTAGGAATTGGTCTATCCTCAACACTTACATCATGAGGTCCATTAAAAATAACCGCTTTCATTGACATATTTTTTTTTTCTCTCTCTCTCTCTCTCTCTCTCTCTTTCTCTCTCTCTCTCTACACTCCTGTGGATATGTAAATCTATCAATGAGCAAAAAAATGATATATTAAACAATATAAATATTAAGATGATATGATGTAAACCAGTAGTTTGATAATCGGCGCTTATCTTGCGCACACATGTGTTGTGTGGGAAACGTTTTCCTAACCCTTATGGCGCGGCTGATATTACAAAATAAAAAAGGGAACCAAATAGTGTGGAGATCCTTTCCCTGAACATTTCACAATACAAATATCAACATAACAGCAAAAAGATAAGGGGAGAAGAAGGAGGTAAAAAACCGAAAGATAACATTTAAATCATCTTCTATTTCAATGACAACAAGCGAATCCCATTTTTACTTAATCCATAATAAAATATAAAAAAAATTTAGCCCCCCCCCCCTCTCTCTCTCCTTAAAAAAAAAAGAGTTCGTAACATTAGTCAGAATACATATTTTAGCACAAATTGTTCATATTACCTTTTCAAATTAATCAAAAGTGATACAACTCTTTTCTTGTACATAAGTATGTACTAAAAGTACATTATTGTTAATTAACTTAGGTAACAATATACCAAGATATCCTTAAATCATTTAAATATTTACTTTCCGCTCAGGTTATAACGGTTACAAATAGAAATAAATTTAGAGGAAGAAGAAAAAAAAAATTCTAGTTAACCATTTTATAGAATATTGCAATTAGTTGCTGCTATGTGTCCTAATTTTGTATATCTAAAACGCAATCCTATCAAAATTCTTCTGTTTTTTTCTAATATACATCTATATTTCTTAGTTTTTATGCAATTTTTAAGATTTCCCACAACTCTGACGTCATGCCTCTCTTCTCAACGAAAGGTTTGAAGGTCTCAAAATAATCTAGATGTATATATTTGATTTAGCATTGATGTTATTACTCGCTTTCATTTATTATGGAACACAATTAATCTCTATTTCAGAAACACCCGAAATTTATGAGTCACATTTATTTAGATTCTAGTCCTAGGTTCGGGGTTCAATTGCTAAGGTGTGTGTGTCGCTCGAGATACAGAATTTATATTACGAATTAAAAATATAAAGTATATATATTTGAAAGGAAACAATTTTTGGGGGGTATTTGTAATTTTTTTTTATTTATTTATTACTATTATTTTTTTTTTTTTTTTTTTTTTTT
>JAJMJJ010000406.1:0-15946 GCA_030568955.1 Geotrichum siamense (nom. inval.) | reverse complement strand
GTGAGTAATGTGATATAGAACGTCTGAAACAGGCAAAACACAATAGGAGTAATGTAAGTTCGAAGGTTTGTAACAGGTGAAACACAACACATTCCTCTTAAATATAAATATTTTTATTGCTAAGGTAACTATATAAGACTATGAACAGAATTGTTATTGATTAACTTAGTTTCTACCTTTTGTGATATGTATTAATTGTGTCCTTTAGGAATGTCGACCAGATTGTCAGTAATTATATGGAGTCTCTCCACTTAATTTGACAACGAAAACATCAGAGATATGATGAAAATAAATCCGGTCTTGAACAATGCTACTGCAAATTTTGAATTCTTTCATGCAATTTCAAACCATCAAAGAGGAAAGGTACATATGACATAAGAAAAGACAAAAGCAACTGAAGGATGGGCCTGGTTTGCGGGAAGAATCTGATGCGCCTGCTGGTCAAAACGGTGCTAAAACTTTTGAGAAGAGGGATCAAAGAACTCAAATGTCAGGTGAAAAGATGGCTCAGGCAAAATTAGCAAAAAAAATAAGCTTATATTGTAGGAAGAACTAAAGGTAAATAGTTTGGCGGTAAAACAAAAAGAAGCTTTGATTGATGGTACTATGTACGAGTAATGAATGACCCTCTGTGTTTCCTTTTAATGGTACCTAAAATCGGTTGATATGTTATTATTATAATTGTCTTCTATCTACACATTTATTTTGCAATTGGTTTTTAAATGCATACTAAATAAATATATATATATATATCATAAAGTATGGTACATTTTATATTAATATTCCCCGAAATCAGTGTGACCAGTCTTCAAAGCATGTTGAGTAGCTTCTTTCTCACCGGTTAGAGATTGACCACATACATTACATTTGAGTTGAAATTTGTTGGTATCCGTATAGTAATGTTTAGCCTTTAATTTCTTTCCCAATACGTTCAATGCTTCCAACACCTCAAACCCTTTCATATCACCTTCAAAAATAGTTTGGTCATCATCTGGATCACCGGTGTCATAGTCAGTTTTAGTTAGACTAACAGCATCGTAATGGATACCTGAATATACCACGATAACAAATGATTCTTGTCCGGGATTAAACTGATCTACCCTCAATGTGTTTACGTCAAGTGAGCAAATGGTAACTCCAAAATGTTCAGCCAAAATTTGTAGTTCAATAGCACCACCCCAACTGTTCTCATTACAAATCCATGACATATACTGTTCTCGTTTCTTTCCCAAAATTACGTCCGAGTAATTCTCCGGGTCACTCAAAATCTTTTCTCTTATCACATTTCGTAGTACAAACATCGAATCTAAATCCTTTAATATTGTATAACCCACTGCTCGGAATAAACAAGAATTGTCATCCTCCATGACCCTTAATCTTAAGTACCCATAATCCCCACATGGGACTTGAACACCGTCATTATCTTTTTTGCATCGAGCTGACGATAACGGTGGTTGAAACGGTGGCGATTTTTTTGCAATTGGTTTCTTTGGTGATGGATTCGACTTAGGTACTGTTTTTTGTAACTTTCGCTTCGTAGTTTCTGGTAATTTACTGGTTGTTGAAGAAATTAAAGAAGAATCTCGTAAACTTGTCTGAAATGTTCCGTCTCCTTCTATCACAAGCTGTTCACCATTTGATATTCCCAGTGATTTTAAAGATACATCTGGCCGCCCCAACTCTATAGATTTAGGAGGAAATCCAGCTTTTATCTTAACCTTATCACCAACAATTTCGAGTAACTGGCCAACTTTCACATTTGCGTCTTTGCCTTCTGATCCAATCAAATCTACAATTTTTGTCTTATTAGATTCGGTAAATCTTAACTTTAACTTCATTTTTTCGACAGTATCAAATTTTCGTTTATGCAATATAACGTGTGCTTTATAAAGATTCGGGTAAGCGCTCTAATTGTGGCAGCATAGATTGAAAGAAACTGGCCAGGAAACCTGAGCCCCCATACGCAATTTTGAAATACGCCAGAGGTTACTCTAATTTTAGTCACGTGGGTAATAAGTTTATTAACATTCGAACTTGATCTCAAACGTCTTTTTTTTTTTAACGAAAATAAAATAAAATATTTTAGGAGAGATCTAAAATATTTAAAATAAACAAAAAGAATGTAGTAATATGTTGTCTCTAAGATAAGTCATAGACTGATATCTAGTTGGAATAAGAAAGTCGTACAATTACGATAAAAGAAATAATAATAGTAAAAAGAATGGTGCTAACATTGGAACATTTTAAAGAACAGGATAACAATCATGCAATTTTAGTACTAATTTAATCAAATTATATATCATGAGTAGAGTTGTTTGAATTTAATACGTAAATTGTGTTTTTAAACGTTATTATTATTTTGACATATATTTCAAATAATACAGTTTGAAAGATGAACTCTGAAAAAAGTAACTAAGTTTAACATTTGTATAAAATATAAACGGCTGTGCATGATTCATTCTGAATGCAACATGTGTAGGAATGGCCAATCCCAATCTTTTAAACACTTGCACATATTTGTCTGTAAAAAATGTTCATAATGATTACAAAACTTGTTGAAAATAAATAATTCATCATATAAACCCTAACCCAAAATCACCGCAATTTTCAACCATTTTATTGAACCACTTGGGCAATCACAGATTTTGCAAACAAACCACCACATCTTCATATACGTAATGCTCGCCCGATCTGTTCTCCGTCAAGCTTCTAGAATTGTTGTTGCTCGTCCTTTTTTTACTTTACGGGCTAGTAGAATCTCCTATGTGAGCCAAAGATTCTACTCTAGTCCTTCTCCTGAAGATGTTTTTAACAGTTCGCCTTCGATGCAAAAGATCAAGTCTTCCCCAGAAGTCTTGAAGATTATGATGAATATTGCGGAAATGATGCAATCTAAGGGTTATGTGAAGAATGGTGAGCAACCCGGTATGATGGCTATGATGAAGATCATGAGCGATAAAGAGTTAAGAGTTTTGCTTGTCAACTTAAAGGAAACTATGGATAAAGAGGGAATCGTCTTGGATCAATCAGAGTAAGTTTCTATTTTTTTTATTAATATTTTTTATTTATTATGAAATATTTTTCTTTTACTAACGTGATAAATAGGATCATGAAATTCGCAGAATCTTTGGGCTTGAACACCAAAGCTTAAATCAAGAATACCAATAAAAAAGAAAAAGAAACGAAATCATTTATTAACCATGTATATATTATAAGCAAAATACAAATTAAATTTTGAACAGTTTTCATTTGTTCATTATACCACATGAAAATATAGTCCCTAAGATTCCTCGTCGATTAAGTTTTTCCCTAACTTTCAGTATCCAAGATTCTTGTTCGGCTTCACCCTCTGGCAGCTTCTTCACCATCTTTCGAACAGTTTCTAAGATTTTCCGTATATATTTATGGTTTTGTGATTCAGGAAGATCCCAGTGGAGTGTCTCGTAGCTAAACTTCATTTCTGCAATAGTGATTTGTACGATTGCTTTAGTTGTTTCGAAATCCATTGTTAGCATTGTTCCTTTCAATCCACGTCGATAATATATTATGCCGTTTGAACAAGGGCAGTTATCTTCGTGATAGGTAATGGGGAGATGTATTGTTTCATAATTAATAATGTAGTAAAACCTTTCAAGTCTAAAGCTAGCAGAAGGGTAGACACTTTTGTTGGTTTTCAATATAGATACAGCAGCAATTCCATCAGATACTGGTACATCTTTGTAACTAAAGTTTAGAAGCTGTACCATTGGAAATCCAATTCCAGGAAAACACATATTTAGAAGGTATTCTATGCTACGGTATCGAAACTTTGCTGCACCTTCCTTGTCAAAAAGAATTGAAGTATCCGTGTCTTTTGACTTGTGTGTGATATATTCACCACCCTTTAAAGATATCACCATCAAGTTGCACCGACCGTCATTTTCCAATGCAGTATATAGGGTTCCAACACTAGAACTATCCAAATCTTCATCAATGTCAGAGCCTGAAATTGTGCTATTCTTATACAAATCACTTTCATTCGATTCTTCACATATTGAAAACGGTCGTAAATGTACACCACTAAATTCTGTAAAGCTTTTATTAGATCTCATCTCAAAATCCGAATTTGAAGATTTTGATCTCGACGAATTAAATGAATCCACCTTAAAAGCAATTTTGGAATCTTCAGTGTTATGACCAGCCAGAACATGAAAGGTACTATTAGTAACAGACTTTAAGTTTTCCAATTTAGACATTTGATGGACTTCAGTAATATTCTGCAGCTTTTCCAAGTTATATCTTGGAGCTTTCCCGGTATATTCAGATGATTGATTAAATACATCACTTTCTTGAGAAGCAGTAGTTGAATTTAACTTGATTGGAACTGGTGCAATAGGACATGGCAGAATTCTTCGGGATTGAGACCAAACTCTGTTACATTTCTTGTTCCTGCGTAAAGAGGCCCATGGAGGTTCATAATTATTGATCGCTGTATTCTGAGAAATTTTGTTGCAACTGTCATCACCACTCGAATTTTGATGGCTAGGAGATTTTGATAGTCGAGGGATCTTCCTGGGAGGGACATCAGAGTCAGAACTTGACAAGTGAAGACTTGATATTTCAAAATCTAAATGGGTTCTAGTAGAATTTCTGAATTTTTTGTTTTGGTTAGAAGAATTTCTTGAATTGAATAAAGTACAGCGTTTGTCGTGACCTTTCATCGTAGTGGCAGTGAAACTTCTAATCTGCTCTTCTTCATCCCCTAGAGAAGAACTTGCATCACATGCCAATACTCTAGTGTTATTAGGCATTGATAGTAAAACTGGACTGCTTTTAATCTGTTGTTGATCCCCAAAATTTGAATCCCCCTTCAATTTAGAAAATGAAGTAATTTGAGCACCTTTATCTTTGTGGACAGAATGGTTGACATTAAATTTAAGGTTTGTCATTCCGGTTGAGGAGCAAAATGATGATTTGATATATGGGTATCGATCATTTGTATTATGAAGGGCTTCTGATGTGTCTAAATAATCAATTGCCTTTGGGAGAAATTCATATGAATTAGTTTCAGACTTAAGTGACCCGGTAAGTAAATCATTTACAGGTAATTGGTTAGTTATTCCAGCACTGTGTAAGGTTTGTTGACTAATTGAAGTACTATCGAAGAACGCCGAAATATTCAATTTACTATCATCATCACTATCGGTTGAATCAGAATGAATAAGAACTTTTTTCCTGTTTACAGACGTTATTGGAGCTTGATTAAAAGTCTTATTCTTATAAGGAAAGCAACCTTTTGATGAAAGCTTCTTGTTAATTGTTGTAAAAAATGGAAATCCGGATTTAAGTGAAACAGCAGTAGCAATTTGAGGTTTTGAAATGTCGGCAGAATCCACAGTATTATTTGATATATCGTTTTTCAGAGGCTCCGACCTTGTTATCCACCGATCAATATATCTAATTTTACTATCACGTTGCTCTTGCACATTTTCAATTAACTTCACTCTTGTAGCAAATCTAGTAACACTAGCAATGTCTTTAGCAACTCTTGTTGAAATATAATTGTCAGTATACCGAATATGATACTCAATAATGTTTAATCTTTCAGTAAGCCGATTGTAAGCTGCGGTGTTGGACATACCAGCATATTTTAATCTCAAGTCGCTGATAACAGATAAATAATAAATCTGGTAATTATTATAGAATGAAGGCTTAAACTGTGGTTTTGTGGATGGAAAATTGAGAACAGGGGTTGCATTGGTTGAAAAAGAATATTGTGATTCAAGAGATTTAAGGGGGCGTACACGTAAAATTTGGGTATCTGGCTCACTGAAATCTGATTCCATCATAACTGCTGCAACAAAAGGAGCATCTTTGTCTTCATGTCGCCTAGTCCGTTTGCGAATGTCATCTTTTTTTCCTTTCTTCTGACCATTTCTACAATTCCTGAACCCATTTTCAACATTTTCACCTAACTTAAACATTTCGTTTTTAACATAATTTAATTTTTGAACCGTCCGTGCCCATTTCCCCTTAACGGCTTCTTTCTCCTCAATATCAGTCTTATGATCGGGAAACCTTTCTTTTGAATGATCAAGATATATTTCTTTATACCATTTCTCTCTTCTCATATCATCAATTTTTGATTTACTGCAAAACAACATACTAAGCAAACCTGGGGAATATGACTCCGAATCCCTCTTAAGTTTACGCCTCATAATTTATACGTAACAACTCACAGAGATGAAATCAAAAATATTCATGTAATTTTTCTTTTCAGTCATTTTATTGAACGATATTTTCATGACTTTATAATCATTTTTTAATTACACATTTTAGTGATATTTTTTTTTTTTTTTTTTTTTTTTTTTTGAAATACTACGTTTCATCATCTCCTTCGTGGCGGAAAAGTCAATTACTGTGACGGAAACTTCTGGGCTCCAAGGTTTTCGGACCAGGACCAAATAGAGATGGTCAGAACTAAACATAAAGCTAGTTAAAGGTAACAAAAATTGCTATTTGACCATAATAAAATAAATGTTATTAGAAGATATATTCAAATTGTGTAGATACTCCCTGTCATTCTGATGCAAAACCTGTTTTTACTAACCTCCCAAATAGGATTTGGGCTATCGATGGATTTATGTTACATTGAACGAAGTATCAAGTGGGTTTAGACTCCGTTTCCTTTTTTTTTTTTTTTTTTTTTTTTTGCAATAAGAGAAGAACCTCATTTCATTATCCAGTTAAAGTACAGTTGTATCTACCATTCCAGAAAAATTCACAAAATAATTTGTGCATTGCGACAAAAATAAGAGTTTAAGAAATACATCTCACCAAGGATTGTGTATCATATAACAAAAACCAACAACAAACATTACAAAAGATCGTTTTAGTATCTACGGAGAAACACCAATTATTTTTTGTTTTGTTTTCTCACTTTATTTAATAAGACTATTGAATATCCTCCGCCAATGCTCAGGATATCTCTTTGTACAATTGTTCCATGGAGAATTCTATTACCATTGGAAATTGCAATGTATATCATATTTTCAAAGAAATTGCTGAGTAAATTACGAAATTTCATGATAGTTTTGATCTATGTTTCAATGAGATGCTGAAAGTGATTCACAGATATTCAAGAAAATAATAAAGCTATTGTAATGTATACACACAAATATACTAGGGGTTAATAATATATTTACATTTGCTAGTTTCAAATCAAAAAATTATATTGGATAAGGGATAGTATACTTTGGATACTATCAGGATTAAACAAATAAATCGGTAAAGTCATGTTTTATTCAAATACTATGCAGCAATACTTCTCCATAGGTATTTTTTTATGTATGCCTTAGTTAGAAGCAGTTGAAACTTTTGAACGTCCTTTTGGAAAGAAGATCCATGCCTAACACATTTGACACATATATCCTCCACTGTAATATCAACCATTTAACATCTCTTCAAAGCCCTTACCAAATTCATCCACAATCTTACTTACATCTATATCGCCTACCGTTTCTCTCGCCCACGAAAACGAGATATCCAATCCACCTTTCCAGGATACGGCACTACACAAAATAGGCGGTCCTTCAGACGAAATACCTTGCAAGAAACTCATACGCTCAACTTCCCACTTCCGATCTTTTGGTATCTTATCGTTGGTTATTTCATGGACGTAAAGAGTCGACATTTCAGCTGAAAAAATTCGTGCCTGATTTGTTCTGCAAAAATAAAGTTGACGTTGATTACCAGCCATGGACTGAAATTCTTCACGAGCATCAAGCGTTCCTCGGTGAATGTATTGTTTAATTGTGGAAGAAATGGAACGTGAAGTGGACCATAGAGCTTTGGGGTCAATATTTGTTGATTCGACAGGGATGCTTGAAACAAAATCACCGTACGGAGGGTTCTCATTCGTTTTCACGCAAGGGCGAGTGTTTCGAGGAATTGTGCACGTTGATTTGGTATATCCGGGGATTACACGAAGGATTGCATACATTATTAGAGCCGTTAAGACTGGAGTGAGAGAAGTGTTTTCTTGCTTTAATTTAGATATCAATTTTGCCAGCTTTTGTGGATCGACTATAAACGTGTTGGAATGTGTGAGGTATGGAGTAGAGGGAAAAGAGACTAAAGTTCCGGACCAAAAAGATTTTCCTGAGTATGACGGTGGTGTAAAACCTGTTACCTGTCCAGCAAGTGGAACTGAGAGACCTAAAAGTGATTCAAGTGATGGTACTAACTCAATATGCGGAACAGAAATGATAGCATCACAAGGCTCCTCGTTTGAAAAATTAAGAATCAGATTAAGAACAAAATCTTGAGCTGCAGTCCCATCAAATAATGAATGATGAAAAAAAAAGTTAACTCTATACCTGTTGTTTATCTTGGTGATCCACAATCTCCAACCCGGTACTGCATCCAAGTCTTCTAGCTTACTACTTGTCATCAACCTAACATCTTCCTCCAAGTCTTTTTCTGTCCTTGAATTAAATTTTACTACTTTTGCAAGATTAACTTCTTCCAATAACACTTTATAATAAACATCGTTCTTTTTATCTAACTGAAGAACAGTAGCAAGAGCTGCATGCTTTTGCATCAATGGTTTAGCTGCACCGTATACTTTCTCCTCGAAAAGAGTCTCCATTGAATTGTATATGGTGACGCCAAAATTCACCGTCATATAAATGTTAAGTTC
This sequence comes from Geotrichum siamense (nom. inval.), assembly GCA_030568955.1. Classification (NCBI taxonomy): domain Eukaryota; kingdom Fungi; phylum Ascomycota; class Dipodascomycetes; order Dipodascales; family Dipodascaceae; genus Geotrichum; species Geotrichum siamense (nom. inval.). Next base: position 7,266 of record JAJMJJ010000406.1, on the reverse strand, counting down.
ATGCCTAAATGCTGAAGATGCCTCTGCAACACTCAATATTCGCCGTATCATTTCGAGAAGAAAAGTTGGACTGGAGTAGTGTTTTTACTCATTAAAAATCTAAAAATTGGAGCCCCTGCTTCAGTTCAAGTTTATATTTTGTAACAGCCGTGCTTGTTCAAACGTGAGATCCTAATAATTAACAATTTCAAGATATGTACAATTTTATTACATTAAAATTTATTCGTACATTTTACTCCGCAAAAACGTAATCAAGCAAAAATAAAGGCCAACAGTATATAATAAGAGAAGATGTTTATAAAAAAGTCATCTCTCACTAATTTATCCCATGTATTGAAATCCTTCTCCAGTTTTACAGGTCCCCAAGACAAATTTTTTTGCCCGTCCATTGTATTAATATCCAAATAATAAAAGTGGGTTTTATTTTCATTAACACTACTCAATCCTTTTTTATCTGAAGTGTCAGCAACAAAATTTTCAGATTTTGGGACTGTGATTGTAGAGTTTACAACGAAGTTGGAAAAGTTTTCGTATTTGCTTGAACTTGCATTGCTGATATTTCTGGTACTTGATGTTGCCGGATAGTACAGAGAGCCAGATTCCGCAGTGCAAAATGAGTCAATATCTGAATAATGCGAAAAAAAACTAGAAGGTGAAGGAGGTTGCAAATTAGGAGTTTTTCCGAGTTTTGGAGATTCTTGGAGACCTTTTGCTATTGCTGCCTTTATTGATGAATTGGTTTTTACCGATCCATTGAAAGAAGCTGTAGTGGAAACACTTGAATGGGAACATTGTGAACTTAAAAGGTCACTGTCAAAAGATTCTTGCGATGATTTGGATGAATTTAAATTTTCTTGGACATCATCAGAAAAAAGATCTGCTTGAGGATTTGAATCAAACATGGAAAATCGCTTTTCAAATCTTGGTGTAAAAGGAATTGCTTCATTATCAGCTGTTACAATAACTTTAGATTCATTTGTTAAATTAGATTGGCTTGTGTAGGCATCATGATTGATAAGAATTGATGTATGATTGTGGGTAGTTTTGACACTACCAGATGCTGATGATAAACTAGTTTGAGGAAGTGTACATTCATTATCTTGAGGATATTGATCATTAGACTCTGGGGTTAGAGACTCGCTTACTGCTGTAGAGAATGATTTCATATCGGACCGCAAAATATTAGAATGTTCCACAAAATTCTTTTCTAAATTTATTGCAGTTTGTGGTAGCTTTCTTGTTGGAGACATTCTTGTAGGAGAGGTAACGGAACTTTTATTTAATGACGGTGATGGTGACCTGACTAATGGACTTTGATATAAATTATTTTCTGTCTGCAAATCAGGGTCAATGAAACTTTCTGCTGGAGGTTTATACCATTTAATTGTACTTGGGGGTGAATCAGCTCTCATAAAAAGTTGATCCTTAGATATTGTTGATGCAATGTCATAAACTGGAGGATTTATAACAGAATTAAATTCACAATAATTGTCTTCATTCTCACAAGATAATTCATTATCACGCATTTCACGCTTGGTGAGATTGACCCGGATGTCAGTATGGTTTTGAGAAATTTTGTATGGATTTTCTTTTATGGGTGATATATCTGAATTTTCGGCTGTAAAAATGTTGAGGCCTCTAGCGACAGGAGAAGTACTGCCATTATGATATGCAAATTGCTGAGTTGAAGCGAAATTTCTTTGTATCTTGGCCAAAGATATTGGAGAAGATGATCTTGTAGGTGAAGGGGACTTTTCTTGTAACCTACTTTCCTTCATTTTTATTTTATTTTGTTCTCTCAGCCAAGCAGGTAACTGCACATTATTAGGTAAATTTAAATCTGACATATCTTTTCCAACATGTGGAATTTCCGGTTTCTTTCTAACCCCTAATTTAGCAGGACTCACACACACGATAAAATTAGATTTATCTCTTAAATTACTTCTGAGATCAATTGCCGGCCTTCTGGGTGGTCGAGGTGAATTTCTCGAAGATATACTTGGCAGACTATTTTCAAATTTTAATCTAGTAGAAGCAACTCCAGCAGGAAAGACTGAATTCAAATCTTTAATGGTTTGTGTGTCTAGCGAAGAACGGTAACTCTGAGTGGATAATGACGAAACTTCTTGATTGCCAACAGAACCATAATTGTTGGGAATACGACATGCATATGATGAAGTGATTTTGGATTGTGACGGAGAATAAGAATCGAAATTGGAACTGTTCTCAAAATTTGAAGAAAAATGTGATACTGGTTTCCGCGGTTGAGAGGAAACAATATTAGCCAAAAATCTTGAACTAGGAGCTTTAACAGGTGAACTGGGTGACTTCGTTTTGCAAGGCATAACGCTCTTAATATTTTCTGATTTTAGTGCATTATTTAAGTCCAGTTGCAACGAAACATCCATATTTTCTTTTGCAGGGATGCTAGTTTTATCAAGGTAATCAATAAAAGCATAAGATGTTTTGGATGAACTAGACGTTGCTTTACTTGAGAGAACAGATGAAGAAGCACTCTGCTTTAACTTCGAATTATATATTGATATAACTGGGTTGGTAGATGATTGATCAAGTGATGTAAGAACTGATTTTAATTTTATTGATGGTGATTTTAGGGGCCGGTCATTGTATCTTACAGGTGAAGGTGACCTAGAGGTATCAAAACTTCTGCTGCCATTTGGGCGATCTCCTGTTTTCTTTAACATTAAGATAACCGTAAACCTTTTCTCTAAGAAGATTTATTCATTTATTTTAATTGTCAATTGAAAAGAAATAACAAATAATTAGAATATCGTATTATCTTATAGAAATAATCGTTAGAAAAATATTAAAAAACAAAATAATCTGAAATAAATAAACAATCAAGCTCAAACAAGTAAACAATCCCAAAAGAAAAAAGTGGAACATATATTTCTGTACTCACCTAGCGTAGAATAAAGGACTGAATCAAAAGTATATGTTGAAACTTAAAATGCTAAAACGGAATACTGAACAACTAGGGAAAGGAAAACAATGATTAATAGAAAGAAAGTGAAGAAAAAAAAAAGACAGGAAACATAATTATAATATATTTATTCATAGTTAGTTTTAGTTGTTTATGAGGTTAGCAATTTATTCTGATTCAAATGATGCCAATGAAAGTCAATCGGAATTCGAGGCTGCGACATACATTATTTACAAAATACCCAACTTGGAAATTGGGTGGGACCAAGATCCATTTTGTGAGAATCTACAAAGAGCTGAATCTGAAAGTTACTGACGGGACATATTTGATTCTAACTATTCTCCTTAGGCATTAAATTTTAACTTCAGTACAGTGTCACATAGGTACCAAATATATTTGGCATTAGATAGGAAGGGTATTCTGTTTTTTCTTTCGAAGGCTAGTTTGTTTGATCTGAGTGGACACATACACACATTTTACTTCATGTCAATAATAAATTCTGTGGCTGAAACATCACAACTTGGTAGTGTTTCCACATTACAAAAATTTTTCTACAAGACAGTCTCGTACCATATTCATTAACTTCAAAGTTGATGAAGCGGAATTTAAGATATAAAATCTCAGCGAAAAAACATGAAAGCTTATTTCTTGCTCAATGAAAAATTTAATTTACCCGGCTTAGTTTCAAAATCCTATCAACCGTGGAGTCACCGACATCACATTTTCTTCCAAAACAAATCACCACGCTTTCCCAAATAATTCAACACCGTTCACTTTTAGGGGAAATCATGGAATCAGCATCTTATGAACAATCAAATTATCAGGAAGATGCCTATAATCCAAATATTTTGGAAATCCCTTTGATGGGTGATGAGGCTGTCACTTTGGATTTGGTTAATGATTTGGCAGAAGATCCGACAGATTTATGTGTTTTGTTAGAGAATGAAAAATGTGATAGAGAATATTGGTTAGCTATTGGAGTATGTTGGTTTTATTGTACTGTTTCATATATATGGCGTTACTGACTTGCTGATAGACTGCATATGCGCGTAATGGTCATGTTGATACTGCAATCGAAGTTATTACAAGAGGTTTAGAAGGTACGGATTAATTCCATTACTCAATTGAATATTACTCGAAACTAACTTGTCATTTTATAGCTCCAGGTATTCAAGATGAAAATTACAAAATTCCTTTTTATTCTTGTTTAGTATGGCTGTATATTCGTCAAGTACGCGAAGCTCCCACGACACTCACTCCCGAGATGGAAGCGAAAGGTCTCAAAACTAAAGAAAAATATCATGCTCTTGCGACAGGATATTTTAACAAAGCTTTTCCTCTTGATCATACATGGTCTGTTAATGTTCTTGCTCGTGGTGCTCTTAGTGGTGTTATGGGCGATTTTGATAGTGGATTGGCTTCGTACGATTCTGTTCTTAAACAATCAGGTAATGCCAATCTGTTTGCAAATCTCGGTAAAGCTCGATTCTTGTATCAAAAGAAAAATTATCGAGCTGCTTTAAAGTTATACCAATCAGTTTTACGAAATCGAATCAATTTTGTTCCTGATCCTAGAATTGGTATCGGTCTGTGTTTTTGGCAACTAGAACAGAAATCCCTCGCCTTGGCTGCTTGGGAAAGGGCGTTGGAATTGGACCCAAATAGTGTGTCAGTGAATACATTATTAGGTTTATATTGGATGGATAAAGCTGTGAAAGATGTGTATAGTCCGACTTTTGCTAATACTTACAAAAAAGCAATGAACTACACACAAAATGCATATAAATTAAATCCTAATTATCCCGCTGCTGATTTAATTCTTGCGAATCACTTTTACATGAAAAAAGATACAGACTCAGTGATTAAATTAGCGGAAAGAGCTATACTATACTCGGATGTTCCAGCTGTTATTAATGAAGCTTATTTTTGGATTGGTAGAGCTTACCATCACATGAAAGATTATGAACATGCACTTAAATACTATCGCTTATCAGAACAGAAAAACAAATCATCAATTTTGCCTAGAATTGGTAAGGGTCTTGTTGAAATGGAACAAGGAAGTCCTGAAGCCCTCCTTACATTTGAAAGTGTGGCGAATGAAAATCCTAAATCGACAGAAGCACTATTCCTTCTTGCTTTATTGTATGTTCAACGTTCAAAACACGATAAACAAAAGAAAACACAAGCTGTGATATTACTTAATAAGTTTATGAGATTGTGTAAGGAGCAAGACGAAACCCCTCCAATTGCAGCACTTTTAACACTTTCTAAGTTAACAATGGATACAGATGCAGATTCTTCTTTGAAAACTTTGAATGACGTTATTCAATTACTTTCGTTGCAGGATGAACCAGCTTATCCTGAATTGTATAACAATATTGGAGTTCTTCATTATGGCAAAGGCAGTCATGAATCTGCCCGAACCTTTTTTGAAAAATCGTTGGAAGCTTTGAAAGACTTCCCTGATAAAGCTGATTTGAAAATTACAATTGATTACAACATTGCTAGGTTAGAAGATGCAAGTGGTAATACTGAAACAGCTTTGAAAATGTATAAGGAAATTTTGGAAGAAGCACCGGACTATTTAGATGCCAATATTAGAATCACATATTTGTCACTTTCCATGGGTGAACCTGATGCTGCTGATAAAATTAAGAAGTTGTTAGAAAAGCATCCAAGTGATATGGAAGTACGAGCATTGTATGGTTGGTACTTGAAGAGATCAAAGAAAGGACCATTCAAAAATATGAGTGAAGATGTTGAACAACGACATTACAAGCATTCACTTGTTAATCATAGCAAGAATGATAGTTACTCATTAGTGGGTATCGGTAATCTTTATCTCTCAGTTGCAAGGGATATTAGAGTGAACAGTAGCGAAGATAGTGACAAGAAAGAGAAAACATATTTCAAAGCAGCTGAACTTTTCCAAAAAGCATTGTCTATTGATAGTTCCAATGCATACGCTGCTCAAGGCGTTGCAATTATTTTTGCAGAGACTAAGCGTGCAGATCTTGCATTACCTATTTTTGGTAAGATTAGAGAAACACTTAACGATATTTCAATTTATATCAATATGGGTGATTGTTTCTGCGAACTGAAAGAATTTTCTAAAGCTATTGAAAGTTACGAGATTGCTCAAAAGAGATTTGGAAAAGAAAATGATGCACAATTGATGACATTACTTGGTCGTGCTTGGTATGCTCGAGGTATGAAAGATAAAAGTCTTCCAGCATTGCATGAAGCATTATCGTATTCTGAAAAGGCATCTAAATTGGCTCCAGAAAACCAGTCATTTAAATTCAATGTTGCATTTGTGAAATTCCAAATTGCAAGTTATATATTGAAGTTGGCACCCAATCTGAGGACTATTGGAGATATTGCATCAGCAACGGAAGCACTAAAAGAAGCTATTGGATCAGTGAAGGATATTTCCATGGCTAGATACCCACCATACCCTCCAGCAGATTTGGAACAACGTGCTATTATGGGAGAAAATACAATGTTGAAGCAATTGGAACGTGCTATTGTTGAACAAAAAGAGTACGAGAGTAAGATGCAAGATAAACTTGAGCAGGGACGTAAGATTAGAGAATTAGAAAAGGCAAAGATTGAGGAAGAACAAAGGAAGAAACGAGAAGCTGAAGAGGCTCGTGAAAGAGCCGTTGCTGAAGAACGACAGGCATTACAAGCTCAAGCTCGAGAATGGACTGAGGAACAAATTGCAGCTGCAGAAGAGGAGAATGATAAACTTGAGGAAGAAAAGAAAGAGAAAGAAGCTAGAAAACGAGGGCCTAGAGAGCCTCGAGAACCTAGAGAAAAGAAGAGTAAGAGTGAAGGAGGAAAAGGAACGAAGAATAAGAGTAAGAAGAAGTTTAAGAGTGCCTCAGATATTGAAGATTCTGATTTTGCAAGTGAAGATGAATTAGAGGAGCCTGTTGATGATTTGTTTGGGGAGGAAGAAGAGGAATCCGCGAAGGAAACTGATGAAGAAGGAGCCGAGGAAAAAGAGAATGGAACAGCGAAACGAAACAGTCCACCGATGCAAGACTCCGAGCCATCTAACAAGAAACGAAGAGTTGGCCATATTGTTGATGACGATGAAGAGGAAGAAGAGCTATCAACTAACAATGAGTCCAAAGAAGTTGCTGATGAATCTATGGAGTAGAATAATATATTTATACATGTTATATATGAAATGATGATATTTTGTAAATATTGTAAAACTTACCTAATAGATGCCATGAAAGATTACAAATTCAGAGAAAACCATTTATTAGAAATCAAAAAAGTGGGTTAAGCATTACAAAATTTGCCCGGGG
>JAJMJJ010000405.1:0-15988 GCA_030568955.1 Geotrichum siamense (nom. inval.) | reverse complement strand
GCAAATTCTAGTTTTATTATGTTTGCATTATTAGGGGCATAATAGTGTGTTAAGACCATTAAGAATGCTTGGTATTTGTATGATTTGAGAAGTTCTTGAGATGGACCTTGGCCATTATTGTGCAAAAAGGTGAAAAGTGCCTCACTCCATATGTGTATTATTCGAATTTCATTTTCGGTAAGAAACTGTTGTGTTGTTGGTTTCGATGAAAGAGGTGGTAACATAAGGTTGGTAAATGCCTCAAGAAATATATCCCAAATATGTAAAAGGAGCTTGTTACGGACTGGTGGCATAAGATGCAAACGAAAAACTGCAAAATTAGAATTCAAAAATGCAAAAAGAGGATCAATACTATCAACAATCGTATCTTCGTCAAGATCAATAAGCTCACAAGATGTTGATTTGAGCTTATGAAAAAATGATTTTGGGCCTTGAAGGTTCTCAAGAGTCCGCTTAGAGACATAGACATTAATTAATGTCAAAAATTTGGTCATAATAATGGATTCAAGGGCATCAATTGTGGAGTTTAACTTATGACGACACTTTCGATAGTAATAGTAATAATTATCTTTTTCTCTGTCTATCATAAACTGTAATGAAACCGCACCTTCAGGGGAAAGACCCACCCATTTCCTTGTGATTTCCATATCTTTCAAACTTCCTGGCTTTAGTGATACAGTTCCGGATCCACAGTATGATTGTTGAGAATCATCATTTGCATCCCATACAGATAAACCAAGTATAATATTAGAATCGTTTGCAACAGTGCAATCAATAGTAAAAGTTTGGTCCCAAACAGGATCTAAAGTTTCAAAAACTGTTTTTGTTCGTGCAATTGTTTTCCCACTTTTGATTACTGCAACATAGGGATCAATAAACCCATCCAAATCACAAGGTAGAAGATTAATGGCACGTTCAACCTTAATCGAAAGCCAGAAATGTTCATTAATGGCTTCGAAATTTATCAAGGTAGAAAAACACGGTTTTAGAGAAAGAGTAGTTTTCAAATTTTTCAACAGTTTATTGATTAGATCCAAATCATTCAATTTAACACAGGTGGATCTACGAAAGTTGTAGGGTTCAATGTTGTCTTCGTTTCCCATGTATCTCTGAATTGTATTTAGCCACTTTTCTTGACGTGAATTATATTGTTTGTTCTCATGATCTATCAAATTCAGTTCATTTTCAAGAATTGTGAACAAGAGATTCAGGTATTGATATATTGCCGAATAAATGGACTATTATGTCAAAGTTAGTGCTTACTTAAACAATGATCAAATATAAAACATACCTTAAGTAAACAAGTTTTCAGGCTTATATTAATTTTTTCAGAGGTAGTTTTAAAATGTAGAATTTCATCCACAATCTTTGTTATTTGATTTCCAAAAGATGTAACCGTTTTGCTATAAGTTGGGCTAGTTAAAAGGGGGTCGTCAAGCTTTTCCTGTTGAAAATTCTTCGTCACCTCTTCCAAAATACCTCCAAAAGTGTGTTCAATTTTGTCCATTATCATAGGTAAAAAAAGCTTTTCCATTTCAAGATATGTTGTTTCTGCAATACTTCTATGCCCAATATGCCTATATTGTTGATGTACGTTACTATTGTCGGTTGTTGACGTAAGTTGTTGAAACAAAATGACAGATTGCCATAAAAGATCTAAAAGCATTGACATATTATGAATAGCGTAGTGTTCATTGATGGTAAATTTATAATGCTTGTTATCAACGATTTTCCGGCTGAGATATTTAAAAAACCCAGTCATAAAGTGTATTGCTGCCAAAGACCCCATTGTATTATTTGACAAAATTTTGAAAAATTGATACCTTGTGGTGATTTTCTGGGATATTTCGATTACTTTAATAATAATTGAAGTCAGATTAGATATATCTAACATTTGTTCATTCTTAGCCTGGTTTTCAAATTCTATGGAAAATTCTTCAAACCACAAAGTTCCGACAGTTTGTGCTAGTTCAGATACTTTTTGCATGGGAAGGCTAGTTAAAGGAGGAAGACCTTCAATGTGTGGTATACCATTCACGCACACTTTGATAAAATCTCGGACGTAGATGACCCTATTTTGATCATAAGTGCTTTTGAACAATAACTTTTGAAAGTAGGCATCTAAATCTTTGAGCAATTCAAATCCACAGATATCAATGGTCTTCGATTGTGATGAATAAACTACTGCCTTCTCGTACTTGGTCCATTCTATTGGATAAATTCCTTGATTTCCAGTAGAATCAGTGGTTTTAAGTCCGTTCACACACGAAGAAAATAATGATGTTCTAAATGTGTCAAATGTTATGGACCCATTTTCTACAGCTCTTGTAACTTCCTTCATAAAAATGGCAGTCTCAGAGAGTGGTGAAATACGCCAAAACATGGTGGCTTTTTCTAATAATTTAGTCGAGAGGGGACTAAGTTCATACGTATCATCAGGACGATCTATATAAGATCCCTCATATAACAAACATTTTTCGACAAGAACATGATAATATTTGAGTGGGAAGTAGGACAAGAACGTATGCTTTTGAACACAGATGTCTCCAAGGTTTCGTTCTTTCAAAGATGGCACAGCTTGTTTTAGAGAATCGATATCGTCATCAAGTCGTTTAAGCTCTTCTAATTTCCATTTCGCATAATGACGTTGGGATGAAAAATCTTCAATACTATAAGCTGGGTGTAGATTTTTCTCCAATAGATGATTTCTACACTCGTTCAAATCAATTAAAGCAGCTAACTCTGTTGAATCAGCAGAGCATTCATTTAATATATCCTGCATGGATTTATCCGAGATTTGAAAAATTATGGCAATATGAGAAGCTAATTCCATGTTCCCAACGTTAAATGTGATGTCAGGATCAGGTTCAAGAGATTTGAATGTATTAATCGAGAAAGGCGCATTAAAAGAAATCTGACTTTCATGACTTTTGCGAGGCGTGATCGGCGGTGGATTGTGAACTTCTTCATTATTAAGTGAGTTGAGATATGCTTCCAAATTTCGAATCAGGGATCGATGAGTAAAATACACTTCTCTGTGTGACAATGTTTCAATGAAAAACATCACAAACGCAGGCAAATGAGTGTACACGTTTTCATCGATAGTTCCTGCATTTTGTATTACTGAATGAGTTTTGGTGCAATATAAGACAATCAAGTTTTCAGGCCGCCTTGTTAAATTAAGAGTTTCGTTGTATTGGTCAGTCAAACTTTTAGCAAACTCATTGAATATCCTTCTTGTCAGTGGGTTCGAAGGAATTTGATCAGAACCATGGCGACTAGACCCATTTAGAGACTTAAAGATCTTTTTCCGTAATGTCAGGGCGAAATCTTTCGGTAGCATATCTCTCGAGAAGCGATCTAGTAAATACTCATGAAATGAAGATCTGTCTCCAATTGACGATGATCGTGGCTTTACTGACATTGAAGACATGCCAGTTTCCACCAAGCTCATACGCCTCAAAGCGTTATGTGGTAGCTGATTTTCATTCAGGACACACTTTGATTTCCTGGTGACAGATATTTGGTTGTCAATTCTATGCTGTAGCACGCTAAGAGACGCAAGATGATAGAGAATCGCTCTCAAGTCTTCGTCTATATCTTCCATTTCGGTTGATCGTACAGGTAGCAGAATGAAGTTGAGAGCAAAAGAAGATGGAGAAGTATTGGGGCAGTTTCTATTTTGGTCATGATATATACTGTACCTATTATTTTTAAGGTTATGAGTCAGCCTTTAGATGACTTCACTGCCCCTCCAGAATTGCATAGCGCTATAATCATTGGAATTCACTGTTAATATGGGTCCGTTTAAAGACAGAATAGAGGTACTCAGTGATTGTTTACAGTTGTTTCGACAGAACAGTACTGATGCAGTTGATTTATTGACTTCATCAACGATCCTACAGCGATATACATATGAAGCTATATTCAAATATGCCTATATCCAGTTGTCTACATAGAACTGAGACATCTCTTTCATTTGACACTTGGTATAATGGTGTCGCATGGAGGTGGGTACCAACCAGTTTAATATCTGCTGGTATGTCATTCGTACGTTATATCTGTCTAGAATATGAATTTGAATTGTAGCTTCCTTTAACGTAAGCTACATTTCACTCTGGAACATCAATTACGAATTCAAAGTCCTATTTACTTGGTGAAGATATATGTGGACAGCTAACGTAGTCTTACCAATAGATGTTTTTAATAATATTTCACATGGAACTTTCTATTTCATTGTTTCTTCATCGCTTCAAAGGATCAGGACGTTAGAGAAGTGACAAAATAGTTGGCGGCAGCTATTTTATCGTTTGTGATTAACACACGGCTGAAATAAGTGAAGTCCCTCCCAACAAGAATTTTTTTTCCGCTGTCGGTGGGTGGTTTTCAAGTAAAACTTTTTTTTGGGAAGTTTTCTGCCTTCTTCCTTTCGAAAGAAGGAGAAGACATGATATTTACATACTACAACTCCATCACACACAAATCGGAACTACAATATAACAATGTCTGCTCTTCCTTGTAGTAAGTCTCTAATGGCATGCCTCATTCACTACTTTCCCACTAACTCGTGATTGTTTTAAGAAACTTTACTTGCTAGCACAGTCGCTAAGCCTTTTATTGAGGAAGTCAAGAAAGGCGTCGAAAACCTCAATAGATCTCCTATATTGGTTGGATTCTTAGCAAATACTGACCCTGCTGCTAGATTATATGCTGACTGGACTGCCAAAACTGCTCAGGATTGTGGCTTCACCTACGAACTTCGTGAAGTTGATCGTGAAGAACTCGAAGAAGCTATTATTGCCGCAAATGACGACGACAATGTTGATGGCATCATGGTGTACTTCCCTGTATTTGGTGGTGGTCAGGATCAATATCTTCAACAAGTATTGTCAAAGGAGAAGGATGTTGAAGGCCTTAGTCACTTGTATATTCAAAACATGTATCACAACATTCGTTACTTGGATAAGGAAGAAACTCAGAAAAGTATTTTACCCTGTACTCCTCTTGCTGTTGTCAAGATTCTCGAGTACTTGGGTGTTTACAACACAGTTATTCCCTACGGAAACCGTTTATATGGTAAGACAATTGCTGTGGTAAACAGAAGTGAAATCGTTGGTCGTCCTTTGGCTGCTCTTCTGGCCAACGATGGTGCTACTGTATACTCTATTGATATTACAGGCATTCAAAAGTTCACAAGAGGTCAAGGTCTGAAAAACAAAAGACATCACGTCGATGAAAGTACCGTCACTCTCGAAGAAGCTGTTGGCCACTCAGATGTTGTCATTACCGGTGTTCCCAATCCCAACTACAAGTTCCCAGTAGAACATCTTAAAGACGGTGCCGTTTGTGTAAACTTCTCAAGTGAAAAGAATTTTGGTCCTGAAGTTAAGGAGCATGCTTCACTATACGTACCTATGATTGGAAAGGTTACTATTGCCATGCTCCTTCGTAACCTGTTACGTTTGATTGACAATAAGAAACAACGAGAACTTACCAAATAAAATATTTAGAAATACTCTTTTACTACATACTTGTAACAATATATATATCTCTGAAATAATATTTTTATCTATTTTTTATTCTTTATTTTTTTTTTTATTCTTTTTATTAATTAGATTCAATATGTATGGGGTTTGTGAATATGACATGGATCAGTCAAACAATAAATACGCTACTTTGTCTTAACCTTCTTGGATGGTGCTTCAGGAATAATATCATCAGCATCTTCAGAATCACCTTCCACATCTTCATCTTCAGAGTGTACTTGATCGAATTTCGACTTCAATCCCTTCATCTTTCTGGTTTGAAGCTTACTCAAATCTTGCTTACCAACATGAATACGTCCAACCTTATCACCCATAGAGTCAGTTTCAATATTCTTCTTGCTTCTAGCTTCAAGAGCACGAGGAGTTTTAAATGCTTCTTTCTCCATTTCGGCACTAGCAGTTTGTTCTCTTCCAATGACAAAATCAAATCTGGGTCCAATTTCATCGAGTTTAACAAGGGGGATCTTGGGAGAGTCACCTCTAACGGTCTTCAACAGATATACCCTAAAATAAATCTTTGGTAATGGTTGATCTTCTTCAGGTTCACCGGTTGAAATAGAAATGATATGTTGCAAACCTGCAACATCGAGACCTTCTAACTCTTGTCCACGGAAAAAGTCTAAAAAGAGAGATTTGATATGAATAAAGGTGGGGTGAGAATCAAACGCAGGACCATTGAAAACAAACATAGGTTTCATGCCTATACTAAAAGTGGTTTTTCTGAAATCTTTAAGAAATTTGTATTGGTCAAGTCTGAGTTCAATCATATCATAGATCTGGTAATTGAAGGTTCTAATAAATGTTAAATTATTTGGTCTTTTTCTATTGTTTGATCCAAAAACCATTAGAGAAGTATCGTTCTTTTCCGAGAAAAACTCTAGAGAGGAAGGATCTTCAAAAGGTTTAATGTCATTTTTCTTTTGAAATCTTTTAGCATCAGGTTTCTTCAAAGCATGTAAATCGACCATAGCATCGTGAAGAACTTGGTTACAGTTAGCTCCTGGTACAAAAAGTGCCTGCTTGACATTTTCTTTTAATTTAGGCTCTCGGTTTTCTAGCGCACGTTTTGATCTAGCATTCTTTGGCTTACTATAGTAAAAACATCAAAAAGTTAGAAATAAAGAATTTCTGAAATATAAACAGTAACTGCAGCATTGAATACATACACTGATTGCAACATTGTGAATAAAGATGTTGTTTTATGTCGACAGTAGAATCAGGAATTAAATATTTTTTCTTTTTGGTCCCAAAAGTTTTCCACAATTGGAAGCTAAAAGGGTTAGGGTAGAGTTGTAAATTTCATTCTTTCGGGTGGATCATCATCTACTCTATTTACTCTGGCTCTCTGTTTATTTCCCACAGTAACTTCACTATGGTTAATCAAATCTCGGTTACATCGAATGGGGAACTTAGCACTGAAGTTAGTTCTACAATGGACTACACTCCTAGTGTTGATCTGTCCAATATTCACCTCCCACACGGTGTAATTGCATTAACTCGAAATTCTTACTACCGTGTGTCAAAATTAGCATTCACGCCGGATTTCTTACCACACTCAGTTGACGGATCGATAAGTCAGCATACAAACTATGCTACTGCTGTTTCAGAAAATAATGGGAACTATTCAGTTTCTATATGGGATTACCACTCCCCAGATGATATTGTCACCTCTAATTTCTCGGTCTCTTCGCCAGTTTTCTCGCTTCTTGTTTCACCTATTGCTGGCAGTCAAGGACCAGGCCTCGTTGTGATCTATAAAACAGGTGATGTGGAATATTCTGAGAGTATTACTGGTGCTTTAACAGATGAATTGCTTCATCGAAAGAAGAAATTTACGAAAATTGAAACTTTTTCAGATGAACGTATTCAACATGCTCATAATGTTGAACCTGCAGGAATTGTCGTTTCAACAACATTAGGACGTTTTTTCCTTATAACATTTAGAGATGGCAACGGAAAACCTCATGTTGAAGCACATCACATGCGTGGGTCATCTTCTGGATTTTTTACATCCTTAAGAGGAGCTGTAGCCAAGTCAGAAGCTCGAAGAAATATTGTTACAATTAAACCTGGAAATTCTTCTGGAAGGGATCAAAGACAAGCCATTCTTGTTACGAAAGAAGGTAATTTTATTATTTTTGATTGTTACAGTAATGGCCAAACAGGTCTAGTTGTTGAACAAGATTTAAGTGGAATTCTCATCAATGCACTATCTGCCCATTATCCTGAAGTCTTGGAACAATTTGAAATACACGACGCTGAGTATGATGATACGCGACAAATTGTTTATTTATTAGGGTCAATCGGAAGTGATGCATCTATTCAATATGTTATATATACGCTAAGTGTGATTAATTCAGAAATTGAACTTAAAAGTTGGTATATAATTGAATCTTACAGATCCACGCCTACCAGACGACCTCGAATTCTATTACCAAAACCATGCAAAACATTATTTATATTATTTTCAGATGCAGTCATAATGGTCGATTCGTTTTCTGGTTCTGACAATAGTAGATGGGAAGATATAATTGAATTGAAACGAGAAGTTGGTCCTTTCGCTTTCGGCAAAGAAGATGAATGGGAAAAGAACGGAAGGATTGTCCGATTACCAAGAGTTATTGTATTTACAAATTATGGAGGTCTTCTCCAATTTGAGAAACTTTATGGTGAAGTTGATTTCCCTAAATCTATCCAACCAAAAACACAGATTGAGCAAGCTGTTTATTTTGGTGACCTTTACGAAAGTGTAAACCCAATTAATTTTGAAGCGAAGAACGATTTCAAATATTCATCGTTCCAATGGGAGCAATCACTTTTGGAAGTTTGTAAGGAAATTATGACAAATTCATCTGTTTATTTCCCTAAAAACTTATCACTTGAAGATCAAATTGTGAAGCGTGTTGATCTCTTTGAAAATTTCTCCAAGTTTCTTAGACTCTACCTTCTCCGAAAAATTGGGAAGCAAGTTAGATTTGAAGTTCTACATTCTTTTGAAAAGGTATATGCAGCAAAGTTGTTGTGGCAAAATCAAATTTCTCAATCTAAAAATCGTTCTCTTTTTGAGACAGCTGCACTTGAGGTTATTTCGAATAAATCATCTCTTAATTCTTTAAAAGAAATGCTTACAAATAATGTTGACAGATTGGCAGAATTTCTGATAGCGATTGGTAAAAATTGTGATTCCTTAGAACAACTTAAAGAAGTCAACAATGCTTTGATTACTGCCATTCACAAGGGAGCTAACGTAGTTCGCAGGTTTCATTCGTTGGAAATTGTAGATTTAGATTCTGATGAAGTATGGTACAATTTATCATGGACTGATAATTATTCACTTCTGCAAACCATCTTGACTCAATATAACAGAACATCTGAAATGCTTGAATCTCTGGAAGTTTCGGATGCTTCCTATGAGATCATATCTGATCAACTCGTGGAGCTAGTCATAACATTGTGTGAGCAGTATTTTATGATGATTCGATACATGAACTTGAATGACCAAAGTCAAGCGCAAAAACTCAGATTTGAGTATAATACTCTTCGTACTGAATGGCTGAAAAAAGTAGTACAATTGGGTTACAACCTAGCCGCTAGAAACATCGCAGAGGAATTTAAAATTTTTAACATGCTCGCTGAAATATCAGTTGATGAACTTTGTAACGAAACTGATACTATCAAACAAAATGGAATGCGTGCCAAAATTACAAGTTACCTCACAGAATATCAATACGAATTTGCAAAATCACTATACTCTTATTATATTGAAAAGAAAGATTTGAAATCGCTACTTAAAGAGTTCCCGAAATTTGATGATTTCTTGGAGAGATTCTTTTCCTTTGGTGACTATGATCGCATAGCATGGATTCATGAAGTTAGTGTTGGAAATTACGAAAGAGCTACGCGCACTTTATCATCTGCAGTTGAAAAAGAAGAAAATTCAGATAACAAAATGTTACTAACGAGTATTATGAAGTTAACTTCTCTTCTCGGTCCTCAACCTGACTTGTCTGATAAAGAATTTTTATATGAGGAAATAACAAAATCCCTTCAAAACCAGCTTGCACTTTATGTTGTGAATGGTGAAGTTGACATAAAAAAATGTTCTAATTTTCTGAATAAAAGTTCGTTACCAAATCTGTGTGCAGTTTTGGAGAGAGAAATAAATCGTTATCAAGATAACAAGAAATTGTCAGATGAGGAACTAATTGATATTTTGACTCTTATAGATGACAATGAATATTCTTCCATGAATTTCTTTTATGCGTTGAAACTTTTATCTCTCTGGGACGCGAATGGAGAAAACATAAGGTTATCATTAAATTATCAACTTATCTGGAGTCGCCTTTATAACAGAGATAAGTATGTTTTTCTTTTTTTTTTTTTTTTTTTTTTTTTTTTTTTTTTTTTTTTTTTTTTTTTACGTTAACTAACAAATTTTTACAGTTGGAAACTCATTGATTGTTGTGGAAGATTAACTGATCCTATTGGAACTGCTATTGTAGATAGCACATTCTTTACGACATTAATGAAATGTTTCAGATATGGTAAGCAACTCTATCGCAAATGTTTTGATAAACTGAACTTCTAACAATTCTATTTTTTTAGGCATTATGAATGATTATATCAAATCTATTGTATTGGATCCAACTAATGTATTGATTCCTGAATGTCTTCCATCTCGTTATCCATATGCCGATGCAAAAGAATTTGCCAAAATTGAGAAGGAAATTAAAATTCAGGCAAGAATTGTACTTGGGTATATTCGTGATTGTAAATTAACCGAGTGGAGTAGTAAGACTTATGAGCACTTTATAATTAGAATGGCCGAGAACAACTTTGTGGCTGAAGCCAGTACTGATACTGAAGATAATACGGTAGAAGAGGCGGATATGGAAGAGTAAATAGGGGTGTTTTTACTATTATATTTAATGTATAGGTATCTGATTGAGCATGAATGGAAAAATTATATTCATTCCATTTTCACATACATATGAATATTTAATGTATATCTAGGGAGCATAAATGGAAAAATTATCTTCATTCTGAGATTTCCTTATATGTCCTAGCTCATATGGAAACATAATTTTTGAAGGCAATTAATGATGGCTTTTATTATGGAGTGGAAGAAAATTGTAATGTGTTTCTGCCATATGTTGATTCTATAATATATTCTGTAGTACATGTAGATTTCCGACATTTGATCTACTATGTAAGAACATCAATGAGTTATGCAATACCAATTTGATCATCAACAAAGTCATCCATCCTAGATTAACAAATGACTATTTTATGTGATTGTACAAACCACCACGCCTAATCGCCATATACTTGCTTCTCTATAACTATTCAAATCAACATAAAAAAAGCACTTCTTGTCTTTTGTTGAAAATGTGTTGTTTCTTTTAGTGACAGTTTTCCTGAATCTGTTATTGAAATAAAAATAAAAAAAGCAAATAATCAAATATTTTAGTCGTTTAATGGTGTTCGAACAAGAGTTTCTGGAAGTGGAGGATTATCTAAATTTTCATAATCCTGTTCACGAAATGAAGCAAGGTTTGCTAGCCAAACAAAAAACCGTTAACACCAATTAACCAATCAACCAAAAAAAAAAAAAAAAAAAGAGCGAAACTTACAAGACGCAATATGAATAGTTTTAAAAATTTTATCCCAATTTTGTAAAACTAATGACACAGCTTCAGTTCCATCTGCCAATTTGATAAGGCGTTCTTCAAGAAGTTCAAGTTCTTGAACAAGTGAACTGGACATTTGTTGTAGTTGAAGAAGGTGTTGAAGCTCTTTTTGCTTTATGGAAAGTTTGTGGGATATTGAAGGACTTCGATTCATTGTTGTGTTTTCTCTTTTTTTTTCCCCGGGGGAAAATGTAATAGATGATTAGGTAATGTAATTAGGGGGTTCTTGATGGTTTATGGTGATGTAGTTTGGAGAGTTGAGGAGATAGAAAAAACGCGTTCTACCTCTAATGTATATTACGCGTATATCACGTGATAATTGTTTACATTTTCTGAATCAAGTAAACCAGAAATTAAAAAAAAAACATCATCATTATCATCATCATCATTCTCACACCATCGAGAGAGAAATGGCTAGATTATCGCATGCGCCAGGCAATGGAGCTACTAGAGTTTCATCCCTATTTTCACGAAAATCTAATGCTTTTCATCGACATAGTAGTGCACACTCTATGGACCTAGAAGTGACACGATTGAGGAAAGAGAATATACGGTTGAAGAAACAGTTAAAGAAATATAAATCGGTTGTTGATTCAATGAAAGGAGTGTGGAATCAGCTCAACACTGAAGATGATATGGACTCTTCCGATACAGACAGTGCTACGCAGCAAATTGAAAATGGTATAGAACAAAATGTAGGTAAAATAGAGGAAGAAGCGAAATTGAAAGAGGAGGATGACGGTTTGAAGAATAGACCAAAATTGAAGGCATTCCCGCATTCAAATGTTGTTGTTGCTTCATTTGCTTCGCCAACAAAGAGTTCGACAGCACGGAAATCTTTGTTCATGTTGACGCCCAAGATTAAGAAAGAGGATATTGCACAAAGTACGCCAACGGTGCAGAGTTCGAAAAGAACTCTTGATCTGTTTGCTGATGATGACGGATCAAGTGGATCTGAGGATGAACATAGTGAATACATGCCTACGCCGGTTGCTACGCGAAAACATGGGAAAAGGAAAAGTCGAGAAACCTCTGCTCGAACAACAAGATCCAAAACTAAGATAGAGCCTGAAGCTGCTACTACCACCACGCAATCTGCTATCCCAAAGTCAACGACTGCTTCTGTACAAGAAAATAATCTTGAACAAGAAAATATTGACCCCAAACCAGATCCTAAAGTTAATAAATTTTCTCAACAAAAGGCTATATCAGTTATTGATAACGATTCTAAAACAACAATGCAAACTGCCGCTATATCGCCAGTAAATGAAGTAAAAACACCTCTTGAAGTTTCCAACACCCCCATAAAATCATCTACCAACCCTGTTCAATCCACCCCCAAAGTTCCCAATCTTCCCCCACCAAACGAATTCGATTTCCCTGTCGAAGACGATCACCCTGCGCCCTCCCTTTCCCAATCCACCCACAACCACTCACCACTTCCCACCACCACACGCCACAACAAATCCCGTAAACTAACCAAAACGAAAAAATCAAAAATCTCAACTATCTCTTCCACCTCCCATCATGATCGAATCTCTAAGCCCAAAGAAAAAACATCCCATTCTCAATTGGCTTCTGCAGTAGCTCAAAGTCCTTTGACAATTGTTCCTTCTCCAAGCCCAAGGAAAAAATCGGGATTCGATTGGTCACGACCGAGTATGGGTAGAAATAGTGAAACTTATTCAAAGTTGACTAAGAGGAGATTTGATAGAGTTAAGAGTCGTGAACTGCGCAAGTAAGTCTAGAATAATGAACTATTTCAAAATAAAAAAAAAAAAATTCATGTCCTCAATTATTATTATTATCTGGCAGCATAGGTTTATTTTTCTCTCTGGAAAGCAAAGTTGACAGTCTAGATACATTTGAATATCCATATATATTTTATTTTACTTCTAATTTCATAAACATAATGTAACAGACTAAAAATAATATCAACTTTTTAATTTCTCCTATCTCTAACCTCTATGTATATTTTCCAATAACTATGACTGTGTACAAAATATATAATCTCGTCTCAATAGAAATAATTTGATCTGATAGGGCTAGTTCTAGTAAAAATCGACAAATATATCTGCGTACCATAATGCCTTTTCAAAAATAGAGTGATACTGTAATATGAACATGTGTATATAACATTGTTAATTATATTCTGCTGCATGATTTTGGAAGTGCATGCATGCTGGTTCAATAATTGATCAATGTATGTGCAATAGTAAACAGATTATTCCAATTCAATTGATTCAACAAAGACGATAAATTATTAAGTTAACAAGTTCGCTTACTTTCCATGTAGGGAACCCGCTGACCAGACTACCATCATAAAAGTATGAAGGTCTATGCGTATGTATATACATGTACCTATGTAGCAGACTTAGAACTCATTATTGATTCTCATGCTGATTTTCCTTTGCGTTTTCCACTTCTGCACTAAGTGTGTCCTCCTTCAACTTATTAATTTTAGAACCCACACCATCCACTTGGAAAAAAAAAAAAAAATTAGTTGTCACCTAAAATACTATAGAATTTGTCTTTTATCTTACATCTTTTCTTTAGATTTGAATCGAATTTTTCTAGTTTTTTGAGCTTGAGAGAGTACATGGAGGTTAGTGTTTTATGTTTCGGATATTTGATGGGTGCGTCTTACTGTGTCGTTTAGTGTGCGTTCAAGTTCACGGCCTATTTCACTAGTGGAAATAAAGTCTTCTGGAACTTCGGTGCTTGCCATAGTTTTTTTTTCTTTTTTTTTTTTTTTTGGTGATGGTGGTTTTGGGGGAATGTTGGTCAAAGATGGCCGGTGATGTGTTGTAGAGTCAAATACTGGACTAGGGTTTCAATTATTATTACTAGTATTTTCAGCCTTACCACATAAAAAAAAAAATATATGACGCGACACGCGTCCAGGATATTCCCACTTATTTTGTCATGTTTCAATTTTTTTCCTATTAGTCCTGCCATTATTCGTTTTCTTCTCTTGCATACTCCCAATTTCATATATCCTAGGGCCATGTTCAAGATACCATTACCATATAGGTACAATAGTCCAAGAGTGTTTACGTTTCGGCGCAGGGTTAGTACAGCAGTAAGTCAAGCACTACCTCGTAATTCAAAACGAACCACGACGGTACGTACACGAACTCACCAACTTACACTCACCACTACGCCTTCTCCTGATCCACTTTTGCGTAAGATTAAGCCAAAGCAACCGAGTTTAAAAAAAACAACATTACGGTCATCGCCACATAATGATTTTTCTTCATATCTTTATATGCTTGAGATGAAGGGCAAATCAACGTTGTCCAAGGTGTCGGAAGGAACGCTTTATGAGTATGCGACTCTGGCTGCACTGGAACGAATTGGACTCTCGGGGCTTGTTAGATGTGGTCGATCTGGCGACAACGGAATAGACATTGTCGGGGAGCTCGATCCCACGCAAATCAAAGCCAAACTCAACGAACTCAAATCCTCCTCCTCCTCTTCTCATTCCCACTTCATATCCATCTCAAAACAACGCAAGCAGCGCTCCCAGAACACACATTCCAAAATCAACATCATTGTCCAATGTAAAGCCTCTTCCACTTCCGTCGGCTCTCCTTTAATGCGTCAAATGTCTGGCGCTTATTTCGCTTTTACTGGTGCTGCTGAACACAAGTCTACTACTCCAACTCTTATATTATTGGTAACCGCCGGATCCAAAGTCACTGTCAATGCATATACTCAACTTCAAGTTTCCAGAATACCAATGGGTTATATGTTTATGGAAAAACCTGTATTTGAAGGTGAATCTGATGCTGATCGCTATGATCACACCAAGTATCAATGTAGCAACATTACACAGGTTCTAGTAAACGACTATGCAAAGCAGTTATTTGAACAAAATGGTCTTTCTTTCAAAATAGTTAGAACTTTAAAGCTTTAGCTTATTCTTGACTAAGAAAAAAAATATCCATATTCTTATTTTGCTGGGTATTATTTGATAGAAATATAATAATAATTATAATAATAATAATCATTCTGTTTATAGTCCTACAAAGAATCTTATAAGTAAATATAAAATGAATACTAACGTAAAAATAAAATAGTCACAAAATAAAACATTATATAAAAGAAGACTGTGTTAAAATTTGCCTGATACAGGCTTACAAGGTCACATTTTTCCCTGTGTCTATTGAATTATTATAGTTAGGATGGGGCTAAAATTTTCAGAAATCAGTAATAAAACTGATTACCGTGCAATGGGAAAACTTGATCATCCTAATGGAGAAACTTATTACCTCCAGATGTAGAGAATAATCTCTTCAAGGGAAAAACCATTACAAACCAACGGTCCATGGGACCTACCATCTAGAGAGAAGTGCCGGTGTAAGAGACAGAAACTTGACCACCTCATCAATGCCCTCACACGTATCGAGGAGAACCTTGACATCAAGCTCCGGAGAAATCTTTCTCAAGATGTAACGATTTGCAGCAAATTCACTGCATTCAACAAGGATGTGTTGAGCAGAAGCTAACTCACCACATTGACAATTCTGGGTCCTGCTCTTGGACCACAAATATCCATATTTACCCCCTAGAGCACCATGACCAGTACGAAGTTGAACAATCGCACTAAGCATTTTACGGGAAGAAAATTGCATAATATTCGAAAGAGGATGACACATTCCGTCATAGAGACCAGGCTCAGTGATGGAGCGATAGAATTCCCCTTTAGTACCATTGTTGTAGAGCAAAGCCCATTCCTCTTTAACTTGA
>JAJMJJ010000404.1:0-16060 GCA_030568955.1 Geotrichum siamense (nom. inval.) | reverse complement strand
ATAATAATTCAAAAGACACAGGGAAAAATGTGACCTTGTAAGCCTGTATCAGGCAAAATTTAACACAGTCTTCTTTTATATAATGTTTTATTTTGTGACTATTTTATTTTTACATTAGTATTCATTTTATATTTACTTATAAGATTCTATATAGGACTATAAACAGATTTATTATTATTATTATTATTATTATTATTATTATTATTACTATTATTATTATTACGTACTATATATAATCAAAATATCTTGTCAATACCTAGGTACCTAGGTAATTTGTGTTTTTTTGTTTCTTTCAATTTGTATGTTATTTGAATATTACGTGATTTATTTCTAGTTTTTTACTCCATTTCTCCCAAATAAAGAAACAACGTAAAAATGAAAATCCAAAAATTATGTACGCAGTATTTCTCTCTCCTATGACTACCGAGCCAAAAGGATTCTTGAAATGGAGAGTCGATTTGTTAAGCCAGATAGCACTGAAGAGGTAACTGATACCAAGAATGAAGTAGTGAACAGATTAAAACAACAAATTGAGGAGTCTAAGGCTCGACAACGTGAAATTGCGTCACGCGCACCAGTAAAAAGTCTATACGAAACGCTACAAGAGAATAGAGGTGTGTATTTATTTAGCGCGATGCATTACTCAAAATCAGATAAAACTTACTAATTTACGTTGTTGTCTTTGGGCCTTTGATGATGTTGTTGTAGCAAAAAAGCAAGCGGCGTATGAAGAAGAGTTTGCACAAAGAAATGCAATTCATCGGTTGGATGTTGACGAAATTGAGTATCTTGAAGGATTACTTCAAAAAGAACAAAGCGAAGAAAATTTGATCAAAGAAGAAGTATCAAGACGAGTGGATGAGTTTAATAGGAAAAGAAAAGCGGAATCCAATGAGATTTCTTTGAATGAAAAACAAATAAAACTTTGCACTTTTGTTCCTTCATCTGCAATCAAGAAACGGAAAAAGAATATCACGATGAAAACTGGTGTGACTCTCAAAAAAGATATTTCTCAAGATGACTCTACTTCAAAGAAAATTTCTACCGATTCTAATCTTAAAGAGAAAAATTTAGTCGACAAAAATACTGAATCCTCCGGCGGCTTGCTTGGATTAGCATATTCTGAAGACGATAGTGAGAGCAACTGAAATACTAAAAATATTTCCTCAAAAAATTAACATAATATCACAAAGCATTTCTCATATATAAATTACTATGTAATTAATAAAAATCAACGGGATAGTTTTCTTGTTTAATCAACCAACACAATCCATTTTTTTTTTCGCATATTATAATCTCTATGTCAGAAAACGTATTAAAAGGCCAATATAAGAATCTTAATTATAAGATCTTATAATAAGGGTTGATCTGAACTTGGTGGTAATCCATCGTACCTGAATAGAGAAGAAAAGAAATCAAAAGTTGATAAAATGGGATAGCAGAATTTGCATGGAAATGTTGCAATTGCTTGTGGAGGAGTGTCAACTGCAACATTTCAACGTTTAAACTGAACCACATTTTCGCTCGTTAGTAACTCCAACTGATATTATTCTCAAAATCATGATTTGAAATTAAACTATAAAAAGAACAATTGGGACGGAATAAAAGAGTTGATCAAATGGGAAATAATTGAAAGATTTTACGATTTGAAACCTTTGAAAGCTTAATCCTTACTATGTCATGAAGATGTCTGGCCATCGGATACTATAAGACAATTTTTCCATGGCTTGCTACAAAGATACAACTATTCTTCCACTCTTCCAGATGCTCCTAAAGTACGTCCAGATAATAAAGAGATAAACTGTTCTCACTGTGGTGCCGGAACTGGAGACTTCACTTATCTAATATACCAATGTTCAAACATATTACGATTGTAGCATAGATTCTACTGCAAGTTGGATGATACACCTGAGGACTTCATCCAATACTTATTTTATTGGATGCGAGAGGGCCTTGTAGCAAAGTCAAAGACCATATCGACATGATCATAATTATGGAGAACGCCTCTAAATTTGAGAGAGCTTAAGATCCTTCAAAGAACAACTAACTTGCTACAAATATTTTCAATCAAATTTCAGAAGGTGATTACTTCAAAAAAAGAGAACAGGATAGCTCAAAATGAGTTAATCCTTTTATATAAAAACGTATATTTTTCTTTACGCATAAAAATGGATTGATATATACATAAAATTACATGGGTATGTACACTTAGACTTACATCACAAATATCAGCAAAAAAAGTTGGTTGGCACGGAATAGTTCCAGGAGTTTGAATCTGGGCCCAAAGCAATTGTTGAAATGTATAGATATAATTTTTGTCAGAAATCTCGATTGAGAAAAGAACATGAACATCTCGGTATTAACATGATTTTATTTTTACTAGAGAGACAGAAAATTAATGCATAAGACTTTTGATTTAGCATTATTATTAATAGTAGATCTAGTGAATACCGTTGGCTGTGGTGGTAGCTTTAGTGAATTGCACCTTCAAATGTTCTTACGATTGGCTTTAATTTTGACAGACCAGTAATGTTAGAAAGTTCTACAGACTTCTTTTATGTATTTACACATTACTCAATACCTATCTACATAACCTATGTGCCTAGTATTTATATAGTCTATATCCAAATCACCCAAATGTTATTAATTGTGTCTTAAGGTAACCGTTTCGAAGGCACGTATTTAAGATTTAATCCTTCATGCCAAAATATCATTTCGATAAATAAAAAGAAAAAATGAAAAATAAATTCAGCAATGCGTATTCTTTCTTCCTATAATGAAATATTTTATTTTACCATCTGTAACATGTTTTCTGTAAAGTCAACATGTCGAGTATGATTTGGGGAAGACTGTCAAATCAACCCTTGCCCATTGTCTAAATTATGAAATGGGACATAATTTGGCGAGGCGTGAAATAACTTTATTGAAAAATACTTCCATCAACTACCAGTTTCGTCTTTTCCTTTTTAGTCAATTTAGAAGGTATCGGTGAATAGGATTCTGTTTTCGATATTTGCTTCGAAGTTTATGGAATCTTTTGAGTCTATACAGGAAGGTAGTTTGTCACGGGTTTGATATTTAACTCAGTATATCACAGTCAATTAGTTATTTTTTTACATACAGTGACAATGCTACATTAGCTAAAACAGCAAAGGACATTTTCAATTCATCGATCGTTTTAGGAGGAAAAAAAATAATTGATAGATAAGACGATGAGTCTGAACAGATCATCTGCCAACCAACCATCTGATGGGATTGAAGATTCTGACAATGATGCCATTCACCAGACGCAATTAATGCTTAATGAAATTTTACAAGACTTTGAGCGAACTTCAGTAGCTGTAAAAGCTTGCACTCCGGGATCTGATGAATTTAAGATGCATGTTCAAAAGGTTCAGAACATGAAACTTCTTTATACACAGCTTAACAAAAAGCTGGCAGAACTTCGCAAAGGAAGCACTCAAGCTTCACCAACATCTACAGGTGGGATTATTGGTGCAGGATCTGTCAATGATCTAACCCAGAGAATGAGCCAAGAACAAATCCAGAAAATGATACAGAATAAGAATGCCTTGCAACTACAACAGATATTACAGTTACAAAAACAACAATCGCAACATCAGGCACAAGTTCAATCAGCGTTGTCAAATCAAGCAGGTATTGGTCAAAGAATAAACCCCCAGAATTTAACACCTGCCCAAAAGAAACAAATATTGCTTTTGCGTCAAAAACAACAACAGCAGCAGCAACAACAAATACTGCTGCAAAATTCACAAGTTTCATCAGTAAATAGTGCTCATGTAGATGCAAGTCCTTCAATGAGCCAAACTTCTACCGATAATATTAATTTTCAGACCAATCAGATGAAAACTGTTGCATTATCAGATCTTCCTTCTAACTATCAAGCGTTTCTTCAAAAACTTCTTCCAAATCTCACTTCTATTACTTCTCAAAAAATTGAACAGGCAAAATCTCAATTGATTCAACTCCAAGATTCATATCAGAATTTTCAGAAACAAATTGGATTGGTAAAATCTAAATTAGAGAGAGAAGGTGTTACAGATCAAGAGAAGGCCACATTACAGCAAGACATTACCAAGGGCCTTTCTCAATTAGAAAAAATTAAGAATAGCGGCTTTCGCTTAAAACAAGCTGTACAACTAATGACTTTAATTTTAAAGGAATACAATTCTGACAAATCCATTCTAAGCTCCAGCTCCTCAAAAGATAACACTACAACTCCTAATGATCAAATTTCCACCATTGCTGACAATCAAACAAATAATAACGATACGCATTCACCCACAAACTATGCTCACCGTTTGACTGCAATGACAAATGAACTGAAAATGCAAAGAGCTTCAATAGTGCAACTACAAAATCGAATGAATGCTCGTAAACAACAATTAAAAACTTTGAGTGAGGAGGGTGGTTCACAAGATTCTATTAATGATATTATGATGGAAATCCAGGCTCTTCAGAAAACACTCAACCAGAGTGCTCAATCCTATCAGTCTTATCATCTTCAAGTACAAGCTTTTCAAAAAGCTATTCAAAATAGTGGAAATATTAAACTATCGACTGCGAACATGAAAACACCTATTCCGGCGAATTGTGAATCACCAAAAATTGCTGATCCAAGTCCAATGGAGTCAGCGATGGAATCACAATTGAAATCCAAGTTGAATCGTGATTCTACCACACGAACAAAGGTAATAAATCTTGCCATTTTATTCTGTTTCATAAAAAAAAAAAAAAAAAAAATTAAAAAACTAACTTCATTATAGAATAACTCTGCAGCAAATGAACCTACAGAGATTTTAAATATCTCTAACGGAACATCGAATGTAAATCAAAATAAATTTTTGAATGGTCAGTCATTTACACCTTCTACCAATTCCTCAACGCCAACCACCAGTTCAGCGTCCTCAGCAATGTCACGACAACCTCAATCTACTCTCGATATTGCAAACTCTCAACAAACCAATGTTATGAATAATCATTCTTCAGATCCACAATCTGGGTCATCAAATTCGTTCAATTCTAGAAGTTCTAATGCGGTACAGAACAGTCTGGACACTACAACGGTGCTTCAAATTCAACGAAAAATTAATAATTTTCAACAACAACAATTTCAGCAAAAGCAGCAAATGATAAATAATTTTAACGGGAATCACAATAGTCCGTCATGGCAAAAGCACCCATCTAGACACTCTCACGCTATGATTGTTCCGCAACGAAGTATTTCCACTTCACTTCTCCCTAATATTCCAGAGAATTTGACGATGCTTAAACCTGTAGCAGTACCCCATAAGATTGATAGACCAACGTTGTCCAACGGATACCCAATTGCTGCTCCTGGGATTACTACGCCTGTATTAGAATCACCTGTTTCATTCAGCATGTGTAACAACAAAATTCTTGGTAAGCGGAAGTTAAGGGACTTGGCCCGCCATGTAATAGGAAATGAAATGGACTGTATGTTTGATGGTGATGTAGAGGATTATCTATGTGATGTTGCTGATGAATTTGTAGCTAGTGTTACCTCTTTTGCCTGTCGTTTGGCAAAGCATAGAAAATCAACAACACTTGATTGTAGCGATGTTCAGATGCATCTCCAAAATAATTGGAACATGAGGATTCCAGGGTACAGTGCAGATGAAGTAAGGTCTATTAGACGAATTGCGCCTGCTTCGACTTATAACCAGAAATTATCTGGAGTTAAAATGAATCGGAGCTATGAAGAAAGCTCTAACTGCTCGAATTTGAAGAAAAATTAATGGCCAGAGTTGTATGAAAAATAGAATTTGTTAAGCTCTTTAAAATAAAAATTACCATATAGAGGTAAATAATTTCTTGCGTATTTTTTTTTTCTCATTTTTATCACATAATTTTTTGAGTAACAGATTTCCTTTTGTCTCAGCTTAATTATACCCGTAATCATGTTCTTATTAAAATTATTACACATTCAATTATGACACTTAATACGTAACCAGGCTCTCAGTGGTTTGGTTAGGAGCCACTCGGGCACAACTGATTGGAATCTCAGGTTTGGTCCCGTCCGGAGACGGTTTGTAATGGGTTTTCCCCTGGGAAGGGCGACCCTCTGGGCGTACTAGGATTGCCTGCGACGGATGACCACAACACAGTCTTCTTTTACATAAATATTTTAATTGCTGAAGTAACTACATGGGACTTTAAAAACAAAATCATAATAATTATTATTATTACTTAACATGCTAAACTAATTTATATTAGATTGAAAAGACTGTTTATGTGCTGCTCTCTTAGATCTGGATTCTAAACACTCATCTTCATCCATATTTTCAACAGTGGATGCAAATGCAGCTATCCGTCGCTGTCTCTCTACTTTATTTTCTACCACGGAGACATGTGAATTTAGATGAGTTCGGGTAAATTTTTTCATGTTGATGTTTTCATTAATTGGGGTAATATGCGACTTGTAAAAATAAGGTGTATCAGAATCATGTTGTGAAACTTGAGACAATCTTTCATTTAATGATGAGGGTTCATTGATGTGGGTTAATCTTGATTTTCTAAAAACTGTTGAAACAGATTGTGACCTATTAAGTTTCTGTGGCATTCTTTTATCTTCTAATGTATGGTTGGTAGGTTTTTCAGCTCGTTCCTCTAATTGATTCTGGGGATGGTTTACTATATCTTCATTATATAATGTTTCGTTCTTAGGTTTTGTCAAAGGTTCAGGCCTTTGAATGGGTTCAGTGTTATCTAAATCAAATTTATTTGAAATTGGATTCGTCGTTGAGAGATCGAGAATGCTGTGTCGTTTTCGGCCAATATAAGAAAGTGTTCTAGACATTCTAGAAGCTATAAAAGAATGTGGACGAATGCTATTATTAGTTTCTTGTTTTGTAACACCTTCATTATTGCTCTCAAGTCTGTATCGACAAATAATCACACCATCCATATTCTCAATTAACACATCATCATTTAGTCTGTAGGCTGTTACCTTTTTAGAACTACTAACATTGACACTAGGTAGTCTTTCGAGAGTTTTTAATTTAAATGGTCCTTCTTGGTTTTCAAGATCATAGAAGGAGGGTGATATTGCTATTTTTTCATTGGAGTGAACACCATTTGTTTCTATTTCGTCAATAATTTCACCTTCTCTGTCTTCTAATACGAGTCTGGTTCCTTGTTGATACGCTTGTAACCCTTTTAGATCATCAGTCGGCTTCTTCCCAGTATTTGATTTAAGTAGATGACTTAATGTTGAAACTGATTTTACACTTGGGTCATTACTGATGATAGGTGAAATGTACTCTTCACTTGAATTGAATTCGTCAATATTTTCTTCTTTTCCGATTTTCTTTCTTTCCTCCAAATTTCTTTTATATTGTCTTTCGTCATTTAGATCAATAGAAATATGTTTAGGAGTGCTGAGATATTTTATTTCTATTTTACTGTCATTCTTTTGTCGATTTATTTCTCTAAATTGTTTCACTTGTTTAGATGTAATAACCCGGTTAGTGAAACTTTCGTTAGCTATCTCATTAATTGAAACTTCCAAAATAGGATTGCTGATATCTCCCTTGAAAAATGAAATAGAATCATTCTGAGCTACCGTAGGGGGAATTCTGTCCATCCACTCCTGTGAATTATCGTCATTCGCGGTATAAGTTAATGTCATAGTTAAGTTATTAAGATGTTTTCCAAGTGTAAAGACGGCAATAGATGAACCGTGCACTATAATTGATGCAATAATCAGAAAGCATGTAACTGGCCAAATAGTTGCAACAACAATATAATTGGGATGATTAGAAGTAGGCAATGTAGCTAATGGTGTGGGACCCTCGTGCTCAAGTTCAGCTCGTGCAAGAATGGAAATAAATATAGCGCCTACTCCAATAGGACCAAAATGACCACAAAATAATGCTTCTCTCCATGTTCTAATATCTGGAATGATTGGTTTAAGCGCAATCATAACAGGGAGTCTTCTAAACAATATAATTAAAATTGCAATAAGAGCAAGTTTACCAGGGTTGAGGCCAAGTGAAGCTTCGTTGAACTGACTCCATGGAATTATAGCTCCAAAATAAACAAAGAAAGAAACGTTAAGAAGTAAGTCAATGACATTGGATACATGAGTCTCCTCCGTTTTTTTGGCAAACCAACCATCCCAGGAAAAAGCAGCTCCAGCAGCAAATGCAACTAATAAGTCGTCGGTACCAATTATTGAACCAATTCCTCCACAGAACAAAGCTAATACAAAATAAAAAACTAAAAAGGATTCACGGTCAATAAGATTTTTTCTTTCAGCAAATTTTATTGCGTGTCTACCACAATATCCAATTACTGCACCTAGAATAGTTCCAAACAAACATTCATAGAGACATGTAATTACAGCGAAACGACATGCTACAATATTGGGTTCGCCTGCGTGTTTTATGCAAAGTAAACCGAGATATGCAAAAGGAAATGCCATTCCGTCATTACATCCTGATTCAGCCGATAGTAAATTTCTTAAGTGACCTGGAACTCTTCGTGCAAATTTTCCTTTGCCCACTACTGCAGATGCAAGAACAGGATCGGTGGCAGTTACGCAAGCAGCCATCACGAGAGCTTCAACCCATTTAAGAGTGGGAATTAATTTCCAGATAAAAATTGATGAAATCAGCCAACCAAAGGTCATAACTGGAAACAAGAGTAATGCGACAGACAGCCAATGTCTAAGCATGTATTTTTTGGGTAGTTCGACAGCTACTGCAAATACTTGTACAACAAGAATCACTCTAGCAAGCTCCAAAGTTATATTATCTGAATTACCCCAAGTTGTTGGTGCAAACCAATTGAGACAATGTGGTCCAACAATCACACCAAATATTGTAGCGACAGCTATATTTCGTAATATGTCAGTATTTATATCAATAAGCAAAATAAAATTGGTATAAAAGATTGAAAAATCATACTTGCTTCACCGATGTACATTTTCTCTTTTATAAAAAGAGATATCAAAGAAAAAATTGTTACAAATCCACCTAGCAAGGCATATGCCAAATGGGGTTTGTTGATCTGAGTTTAAGTGTTAATGATGGACAATTATTCAGAAAAAATTGATACATACCCATAATTGTGACCAAACCATGTTTAGATTCGAGAAAGCTTAACTTAGTTGACTTTTACAATATACTTGACGATAGTGTAGGAAAAAATATTGCAAGCTTATTCTTAATTCTTGAATAATGAACGTGTTGATGATAGTATTTAAAAATAAAAAACTCCTAATAATGTATTATGTAGGGATTATGGATTATAAATGGAAAGATAGATTTTAGATAATTAGTCAAAGATCCATATTTTCCATGTTTATTTTAATTAAACATAAAATCAATTTAGAGACACGTTACGTAGGAGTCCACATATCTAACTACGATACAAAATGTGCAAATTAAAACTTTTAAACGAAATTTAATGAGCTTTCTCCATGTTAGATTTATTACTATATAATTAATGCCTTCTATTTAGCCATCAAACACATTGATTCAGATGTGTTTATTTCCATAAATTCATATTTTGAAGTTGGAATAAAATTTATATTTTTTACTAATGAACGTAACCTTCCTATCAGCATTAAGAACTAAAGAAGAATCCGTTAAGAAAACCTAAGCAAAAGTTACACATTTCAAAAATACATTTCTTCCTTAAAAAATAAACCAAGTTTGAATTGTTCCTCAATATAACTTCTCTTTTTAAGAAACATTTTTGATTATTTAATAGTATAACCATTAAACTGTCTTCGATTTAAATATGGTGTTTTAAGTAAGAGTGGACTTTTCAATTAGTATGCATGAAATTATATCACGTTTTGTATCCTGTAGCATTACCACATACCATATACTCTGAGTCGATAACCTGTGCAAGTGTATAATATTACAATTTTGCAAAATCAAAAGACTTACTCATTTTATTGTCATGGGTAGGGCATGGGTATGCCAAAAAAGAATATATTTGTACCAGATTTTGAGTAAATATCTAACTATTTTCCGCCGTACCAGAGAAAACTTACTTGTCTGTTTTGGGATTTGAATTCTCCCAAAGTCCAAAATCAGAAAAATCACCTTTTTTTCACATCACAATTCATTTCCAAAAATTTTTTCAATCGATTTTTTCTTCTTCGTTTTCTCAAACGTCAAAGTATATTTTTTAATATTTACTATATTTTGTCAATGATGTCGAATATTAGCCCTATTAAGCGTACATTCGAATCCGAGAGTACAATACCAAAACCAGCCAAGGTTGCCAAAAGCCAAAATGAGACTTCTAGTGTCTATGACAAGTTCTTCTTCGGCATATTCGATGAAAACAACAAAAATAGTTTGAAAGAGTCCATTTCAAACAGTGAGCCATATAAGCATGGAGTGATTCCAAAACTATTCAATGATGATTTGCTCCGAAGAGTTAGAAACGAGATTCTGGAAAACCTTTTCTTTACCAAGAAAGAAACGGACATTTACAAAGTTTACCAAACAGGAGATTTACGGAATTTATCAGGATTAGATAAAGCAGAACTGAAAAAGTTAGCTAGTTTGGCTCAATTGAGAGAAGCCCTATATTCCAAAGAATTCAGAGAATACATGTCTTATGTGACTGGTTGTGGTGCTCTTTCAGGTTCCAAACAAGATTTGAGTATTAACGTGTATCATAAAGGCTGTCAATTACTCACTCATGATGATGTTATTGGATCACGAAGAATCTCTTATATTCTTTATTTGCCAAATCCTGATGAGGAATGGGATTACCCCAAAAACGGTGGTGCTCTCAGATTGTACCCTACTGTGAAACCAAATGTCCCCGCAAAAGACTGGACTCTAGTTATACCTCCTTCTTGGAACCAGCTTGCATTTTTTACTGTTCAACCTGGACTTTCATTTCATGATGTAGAGGAAGTTTATGTTGACAAACCTAGAATGTCTATTTCAGGATGGTTCCACATTCCGCAAAAAGGGGAAGAGGGCTATATTGAGGGTGAGATGGAAGCAACCGAAGCTCGTAGCTCCCTGCAACAATTAGAATCTGCTGAAATTCAGGAATTCGATTATCCGAAGAAAAATTATGCATCTGTGGATGTCAAGGAATGTGACAGTGATATCAAAGAAGCTGAGGAAAATCTTGAAAAGAACGGGTTACAGAACGAATCACCTTTAAGTCCTGAAGTATTTGACTATCTTGCGAAATATATGAATCCTACTATTCTCAAAAGTCCATCCATTAAGATGTTATCGAAATACTTCTTGGAAAACAGTGCATTAGAAATAAAAGACTTTCTGAATTCAAAGTACGCTAAGGTCATGAAAAAATGTATCGATGATGTTGACATTGATTTTGAAAAGAAGATGCCAAAGAATTCCGAAGAAGTTGATAAAATGCCTTACTGGAAACTTTCTGGTCCTCCTCATAAGAGTCGTTATATGTACATTGATGGACGAAAAACATATTCTGATGAAACTAAAAACAATAAAAGTGACAAATTATTTGAAAATGTTTTAGACTCTAATGAATCTATATCAGAATCTGATAAAATGCTTGCGGAAATTTCAATCATGATGTCATCAAAGGAGTTTAGAGAGTGGCTTATACTGGTTTCTTCAGTGAATCCCATTGCTCAAAGAATTCTTATAAGAAGATTCCGACCTGGGTATGACTATACCCTCGCCACTACAACTTCTGATATCCAAAATGAAGATGAGGAAAAAGGTGACAAAAACAGTGAAGCAAAGAGTAAAATGGTTTTAGAAGGAACTCTTTGTTTAACACCAACTAAAGGCTGGGAAGATGGAGAATTAGGGGGATATGAATTATCAATGCTTGGTGAGGATGATTCAACAAAAGAATTAGATCCTGCTGTTTACCGGGGAAGTAGTACAGGTGACAAGAAAGACCAAAATGATGATGATGATGCTGTGTTACTCACTTGTCAAGCTGACTGGAATGTTTTTTCATTAATGGTAAGGGACGAAGGTGTTTTAAAGTTTGTCAAATACGTTAGTGGTACCGCTCCTGGCAGTAGATGGGATGTTTCAGGGGAATGGTCTGTTGAAATCATTGAAGATGAAGAGGATGAAGAAGATAAATAACTTCCATTATGATTTTAAAACTATTTAGTTCGCAAATGTAAAAAGAGAATAAAATAAACTATAGATATTACACAAAAAAATAATGTGAAGAAAGTTTCTAATAATTATTTTATATGTAATTACGATTTATCTATCTACATACCTACGTAGATATGTAGGTACCTATGTACGTATATACTATAAATGTTATAGATGAAAATGTAACAATGAAGTTATTATGTCTAAGATCAGATTGCCAAATTCAGAAAGCTAAATCACGGAAGAAAAGGTTTCCAAAACTTGAATTTCCCAGCCAAAATGAGAAAACCTAATAAAGTCCGGGTAACTTTTGATTTTCGTTCTATCTGATTTTCAATTTCTCCCTTCCCTACACCACAAATCTCACTCGGGAACACGAACTTTTTTACGTGTTTTATTTTTGTCTATCAATAAGCACCCTGCCATGCCCGCGGGAAGTCATGAAGATGGATTCGAATTCTTTTATTCAGCAGCAACAACATCAGCAACAGCAATTCAATCAACCACAGTCCCAACAAAATGATGGTACACTTTTTAATATGCCCAAATCAAAAGAAGAGCTACAACTGAGACTTAGTGTAAGTAAGATGTTATTAGTATTATATTGGCGTATTCTAACACTTAAGATGTTATATATAGAGGTGGCAGGCATTGAAAAACGAATTGGGTGATAATGCTCAGCATAATCCGGAATTCATACAGTTGACTCAAATATTACGCGAATTTTCTAGACAACAAGAGATTCAGAAGCGATATATGCAACAGAGACAGCAGCAACAGCAACAGCAACAATTGCAGCAGCAACAGCAACAACAACTTCAACAGCAACAACAACTTCAACAGCAACAGCAGCTTCAACAGCAGCAACAATCGCAACAACAACAACAGCACCAACAACAACAACCACAATCACAACAACAGCAAATGCAAATGCAACAACAGTTACAACAACAACCACAATTACAACAATTACAGCAGCCAACTCAGCTCCAGATGTCATCACAACAAACACAACTACAGCAGCAATCTCAATCCCACATTTCTCCGCAACAAGGACAAATGCAACAAGCTTCTCAGTCTCAGATTTCCCTCCAACAGGTACAACAACAGAACACGTACCACCAATCTCAAGTAAAAAGTAAGACTCAGAATCTCGTGCATCAAACACCTGCCATTCAAGCACAATCTCATCAGCAGCAGTCTATGACAACTCAGGCTAGTAAGTTGGATTGAATCATAATGTTGAACTATGATACTAACATTTTAAATAGCTTCTGCTCAATCGCCTCAATATCAACAGTCTGCAACTCAAAATATTCACTCCGCTGGTTCCCCTACTCCTCCTCCAACACATTCCCCTAACTCTGTATTTACGTCAGCTCAGACAACGATGTTAAAGAATCAGATGCTTGCGTTTAAGACGCTGTATAAAACCAAATCACTGACCCCTCAAATCCAACAATCATTGTTCCAGGTTTACGCGCCTTCCTCTCAAATGTCAATACCCCCAACAATTGAAACTACCAACTCATTAGGTTCACAATTACCCAAACCATCTCCCCCTCCTACAGCCTCTTCCGTGATTCCTACTTCGACTCCTCCGGCTACTACTCCTGCTCCATCATCCGGTCTGATTTCTACTTTATCCGGTCCTATTCCACCTTCATCGTTAGCACCTTCACCTGCTATGACAACTACAGTGCCTCCCTCGCACAGTCCAAATACCCCACCTTTGACACAAAATGTTGTTGCTTCTCCTGAACCTCCTGCTACTACTCTTTCTAAACTTGGCGTTTCGGGATTTGTTCCACCTTCCTCGCTTCTCCCTGATTTTGATTTGAATAAATTGACAGATTTTTCTTCTGTTTTTATTCCCTCGCTTATGCCTATAGGCTTTGATCTGCCTGCTATCAAATCAAAAAGAGAGGCACAAATAGCTGACGCGATTTTTAGTCGTATTATTGAATTGGCCGGTGACGTCGTTGAAATTCCTTGTGAATCAGATATTGAAAATGCCACCAAAGAGTTGAGTAATCTTGATGAAAAAGAGTTGGACAAATTAATCGAGTTTAAATCTTTGAAGTTATTGAATAAGCAGAAGGCTCTAAGGGGTGATATAGTTGCAGACGTATTTTTCTTTAACTCGGTTGCTATGAACGAAGGGAATCAAATTCATTTTACTAGAATGAAACAACTCACTAGTGCTGAAGCTGACGTTACTGATCAGTTTGACATTCAGCAGAGGTCAGAAAGAACTAAGCGGGAAAATCAAGAGAAGAGAAATTACTTGAAAAATATATGCTCTCATGCGTCAATAGTTCACAAAAATACCATTGTTAAAAGGGATAAAGCAACTGAATTTGGAAAGCTTATAAGATCTGCCCATACAACGGTGGAAAGAGAAGAACAAAAGAAAGCTGAAAGGAAGGCAAAGCAACGTTTGCAAGCTTTGAAGGCCAATGATGCTGAAGCGTATATCAAGTTGTTGGATCAAACAAAAGATACAAGAATTACACATTTGTTGAAGCAAACTAATTCATTCTTGGGCTCTTTAACTGAAAAAGTAAAATCGCAACAAGATTATACACGATCAATAGTCTCAACAACTTCTCAGTCTGGTAAAAATACAGGCAATGATGAAGGTGAAGATGTCGATTATTATGAAGTTGCACATAAAGTAAAAGAAGTCATTACCAAACAACCTTCAATTTTGGTAGGAGGAACATTAAAGGAGTATCAACTAAAAGGCCTTCAGTGGATGATATCCTTATACAATAATAATTTAAACGGTATTCTAGCTGATGAAATGGGTCTTGGTAAGACTGTTCAGTCGATATCGCTTATCACCTACTTAATTGAAGTTAAGCAGATACCAGGCCCATATTTAATTATCGTTCCGCTATCTACTCTCACAAATTGGACGCTCGAATTTGAAAGGTGGGCTCCGAGCGTTAAGAAGATTGTATACAAAGGACCTCCTACTTCCCGTAAAGCCCATCAGAATCGTATTAGGAGTGGTGATTTCCAGGTTCTGCTAACTACATTTGAGTATATTATCAGAGATAAGGCTGTTTTATCAAAAATCAAATGGATTCATATGATTATTGATGAGGGCCATAGAATGAAAAACACTCAATCGAAACTTTCAGAAACTCTGAACCATCATTATGTGACGAAATATAGGCTTATTCTTACTGGTACGCCGCTGCAAAATGATCTTCCGGAACTTTGGGCACTTCTTAATTTCGTGCTACCCAAGATTTTCAACTCAGTAAAATCATTCGATGAGTGGTTTAACACACCATTTGCTAATACTGGCGGACAAGATAAGATGGATCTTTCAGAAGAAGAAACTTTGCTTGTTATTAGAAGATTACACAAAGTTTTGAGACCTTTTCTACTACGAAGACTGAAAAAGGATGTAGAGAAAGATTTACCTGATAAAGTTGAGAAGGTAATCAAATGTAAAATGAGTGCACTTCAAGCAAGTGTATACCAACAAGTTCTAAAATTCAAAAAGACCTTGGGAGGTGGCAGCGGAGCTAGAGCTCTCAATAATAAATTGATGCAGCTACGAAAAGTCTGTAATCATCCTTTTGTGTTTGAAGAAGTTGAAAATGAAATCAATCCTGAACATATTTCGAACGATTTACTTTGGCGTACAGCTGGAAAGTTTGAGCTGTTGGATAAAATCATTCCAAAGTTTCAAGCTACCAATCATAGAATTTTAGTCTTTTTTCAGATGACCCAAATTATGGATATTATGGAAGATTTCTTAAAGTTAAAAGGTGTAAAATATCTTAGATTGGATGGTAGCACCAAAGCTGATGAAAGAACGGATATGTTACAGAAATTCAATGCTCCTAATTCTCCATATTTTGCGTTTTTGCTGTCTACAAGAGCTGGTGGTTTGGGTCTTAATTTAC
>JAJMJJ010000403.1:0-16060 GCA_030568955.1 Geotrichum siamense (nom. inval.) | reverse complement strand
CTACCACCTCCGGCAGTAGGCCTGTTGCCACTGTCCGGCAAACCGGTATCGTCAAAAGGTGCTTCTCCGACAGCAAAATTTATATCAATCTGACCGTCTTGGCCAGAAGAGTTCGATAAACTAGGTTGCACTTCTCCTCCAGGCTCAGCTGGGGGAAGGGGGTCATTTTGGTTTTGAAGGTTGGGGTCAGGTGGTTGCATTACCGGGTTTTCAGCAAAATTTACTTCGTGTAGATAAGGGTGACACACACCTTCATAGAGACCAAGCCCAAGTTTTAATAAAATAATAATCAGATTATTTTATTTTTAACTATTTTTAATTAATTTAAGATTAGAATTTGGATTTATTAAGCTTCGTTAGCTCAGTCGGTAGAGCGTCAGTCTCATACCAACAGGAAATCCCTGAGGTATCTGAAGGTCGAGAGTTCGAGCCTCCCACGGAGCATTTTTTATTGCCCACTCCGTACTCAGATTTTTTTCTTATTTTTTTTAGATACTTTTATGTTAGGATATATATTGGAATAAGTCACTGAGTTCATATGCAATTGATTAATATATGTTATTTCTATGCTATGATTAGAATCTAATAACGTGTAATTATTATTCCATGTTACCTTGGTTTACACGTCATGAATTATTCCCTAGCAATGGAACAGTAGTATTTTGTATAATTTTGCTCTTTAATCAGCACTATGTCCTTCTTGTATCCAAATATACAACAAGCATGTAAATATACGTATAATTGTTCCTAGTAAAAGTTACGATACTTGCACATGCGTTCAAATGTTTATAAGCCATACGTTACCCTACTTTAACGATTAGTACTAATCGAGCATTACCACCAGAGAAGTTTTTTGGGTGACGGAGGAAAGCAACTTCTGAAGAAGGTTAGGGTAATCACCTCATCCAAGAGTATTTAAAAAGATACGTACTCGGGTCACTAACAGGCTGGTATATATAAACATACAGTTGTTGAAATAGTTGCAAATACTCTTTTTGATTGAGTGGCATCAGTGTATATAACTGGTGCCACATCTAATCTTAGTTAATGCGGTATTAGAGATTTACATGATTTAAAATCTAATGCAATTCCATGGAGGAAAGGAAACAGTTTTCAAGAGTCAAACTAAATGTGAGATAGTAGAAGGCTAATTATGGTAAGTGTATATGCGTGATGTTTGTGTGGACGCCACTCATAGGTGGGGAATGTCATAAAAATCTATGGACATGTTGAATCATCCGTGTTTCTCGGTACCAAAGGTTTTATTTTCTGTGGCAACACACTCTTCTCGAGAGTGGGTTTATGAAGTTTCTAGTGAGATAGGTTCACAGCTGTAAATTTTAAATTTTAACTTTTCTGACACAACACACCGATTTTTTTCTTACTTTTTTTTTTCTTCCTCTACTACCATTTTCCCTTTTCCCTCTTCTTCTTCAAGTTTCACGTCACTTAAAAGAACACAAAGAAATTTACCCCTTCCTGTCTTTATTGACTGTACAAACCTCTTATTTGTCGAATCTATTGTTTGCACTCACACGTCAATCGATAATCATAGTCGTTAAAGGAAGAATTCCACATATTTTTTTTTTCTTCTAGTTTGATCCGATTACTTTGATATCACTTGCTTGTATCATTCGAATCGTGACTATCATATTTGATTTACATCTGGATATTTCTTGGATTTTTACCATATTCTAATATTTACATCACTCCTGAAATTTTCGTTGACGGTATGTTCATTTTTAACTTCCTGTTCTTGCAGCAAATTTTCTAACTAAAGCAGCTTCGTCTTGAACATTCAAACCAAGGTCGATTTTTACGAGGATATCATATACTCGACAGGAAAAATATTTGTACGAGGATCAGTCAACTGTCATTCGAATCAACATCATCATGAGTAACTTTGTTTCATTAATTAAGTCTCAATTCTCTAAACCAGGCCAATCACCTAAAGCAGTTGATAAACTCTCTGCATCTATTAGCAATCTCCCATCACCTGTCTTAAGTACCGATATTGCTGAGTTGATTATTCTTCTGTCAAATAATTCATGGGATGCATCTATTATTGGTAAAGCCTTAAAGTCATCGAAAGTCAATCTCGATTGGAATGAAATATTCCGTCATTTAGAGGATCCCGTTAATTTCAATAACTCTAACATTTACATCAACTTCAATGAATATGGTAATCTTCTCAATGTACTTACATTTCTTGCTGCTACTGGAGATGATCTTGTGTACAAATTTTTTAATATCCAATGGACCAACGTCGATTTACAAATAAATTTAGTTTCAGCCTGCTTGTATTTTACACATGATGTTTTTGATCTAAAGGCTTATGGTCTTGAGCAAATAATTAATCCTGCCGACTTTCCTAATGTTCCTCCTCAGATGCAAGCAAACGTGGATAAGCTTGCAAATCAACCTCTTAATTTTTATGCTCTCATCAAATATTCACTCCAAGCTCTTTCACAAGATAATTCCCACTTTTCTTCTGCCACTGCATTTTTAGATACGCATGCCAAACTGTTCCCAGAACTATTCTTTTTGGGTGGTATTGCGATTCCTAAACCATGGCCCGAAATTCTTGAAAGAGTGATTCAAAACTTTTTCGAACTTTTTTTGATCGGTCATTTATCTAGTCCGTTGGTCTTCAATCGACTTAGTCATATTGATAAAG
Organism: Geotrichum siamense (nom. inval.); assembly: GCA_030568955.1. Classification (NCBI taxonomy): domain Eukaryota; kingdom Fungi; phylum Ascomycota; class Dipodascomycetes; order Dipodascales; family Dipodascaceae; genus Geotrichum; species Geotrichum siamense (nom. inval.). The sequence continues at coordinate 13,383 of JAJMJJ010000403.1, read as the reverse complement.
AATTTCTTCTTCATTCCTTAATGCATACATTTACTCGTGATTTCAGTAGGGATCCATTGATTGTTAATCGTATTTTGACAGTTGCTCATGATTCTGGAATTTTGAACGATATAATTTCCAGTACATACTATCCATTGATCTTTGAATTAGTTGCCTTGGCTGATAAGCATAATTTACTCTCTTTCACTACTGTTCTCAAAGAAAAGTCAAAAAACAAGTCTCCCGAATTTGTCAAAGCTCTTCTCGATTTTCTCGAAGTCAAAGCCACCATAGAGTATAATCAAAATGCGAACACAAATCATACCCCTGGTCTCAATCTTCGAACTGTTTCTGGTGCTCTACAAATTTTGAATGGTGTAGATATCCCTCCTGAAAGAGTTGAACAGTTCAAAGCAATCCAAATCCAGTGTTTGCAATCGTATCCTAGACTTATCAACTATGGACAAGGTTATGATGAGGCCATTTTAGCACATGGTGATTCTAATTCATTTTCACCTGAAGTTGAACGAAAAATGAAAATGCACTATCAACAAATGTATGAACAGCAAATTGAAATAAGAGATATTATAACCATGTTACAACGCTTGAAGCAATCTACAAATCCATACGATCAGGATGTTTTTGCTTGCATGGTACATTCATTATTTGATGAATATCGATTTTTCCCCGAATATCCTCTTAACGCTCTCGCTACTACTGCAGTTCTATTTGGTTCTCTAGTATATTTCCAACTTATCGATGGGATGCCCTTATCGATTGCGTTGAGGTTTATTCTTGATTCTTTAAGACAACCTGTAGACTCAAACATGTTTAAATTTGGTCTCCAAGCTTTGTTTGAATTCAGGGAAAGATTACCTGAATTTCCCAAGTATTGTCACATTCTTCTAGAAATTCCGGGCCTTTCTCTTCATCAACAATTTTATCAACAAATCAAGGATATTGTCACTAGACTCGATGGGGCTCAGAATACTATTATTTATACATCGATTAGTGCTGATTTGGCTGTACCAGATGAATCAATTCAGGAAGATCCTTCTGTCGCCACACATGATCAGGTTCTTTTTATTGTCAACAATATTGCAAGCACCAACGTTAAAATTAAGTCTGCCGAGCTTGCCTCTTTATTGGAAAAGAAGTATTATAGTTGGTTTGCTGGTTATATTGTTGGACAACGTGCCCAAAAAGAGCCAAACAATCAACTTTTATATCTCAACATGATGGAGTTAATGGGTAGCAAAAGTCTTGAACTTTACTTTGTGAAAGTAACTTATATTCGGATAGCAAAATTGATCAATTCACCTGATATCACTACTATAACTGAAAAGAAAAGTACACTTAAGAATCTGGGTCAATGGCTCGGAAGACTTCTTTTAGCAAGAAACAAACCTATTTTGCACAATAATATTGCGTTCAAAAAGCTATTATGTGAAAGTTTTGATTCTCAGACGTTGCCTGCCGTTCTTCCTTTTGTTTGCAAAATCCTTGAAAAAACCGCTGATTCCGTTGTTTTTAAACCACCTAATCCCTGGCTGATGGGTATTATCAAAGTACTTGTCGAATTGTATCAGTATGCAGATCTAACTCTTAATTTAAAGTTTGAGGTAGAGGTTCTTTGTAACACACTAAAAGTTACATTGAGTGATATTGAACCATCAGTGATTATAAGAAATCATTTAGCACAAGATGACATTGACGGTAGTCACAGAATTAACATGGAAGAAACTCACATTGCAATTCAACCGTCTGCTGAAATTAATCATATACCTGGCGCCTCTGGACAAAATATTTTGCCTTCACAAGGAATTTCTATGAGCCAACTTGTTCAACCTGTCCAACAAGGTCAACAGGGCGCTCAACTTACACCTCAGATACAATCTACTCAAATTTCGAATGCCGCTGTAACTCCTGCAATCCCATCGCAGTTTAACGAATATATTTATATTGAACTTGTTCATCAACTTGTTCTTGTTGGTGGATCTGTTCTTGTTGTTCATCCTGCTTTGAAACGACCATTTACTGCAGCTATCGAAAAATCACTCCAAGACGTTTTGCAACCTGTTGTAGACCGTTCTGCTAGCATGGCTTGTTACTCTACAAGTTCTTTAATACTGAAGGATTTTGCTTTAGAACCTGATGAAAATAGAGTTAGACTGGCTGCTCAACGAGTTGTTGAGAGACTAGCTGGAAACATAGCTATTGTCACTGCTAAAGACCTTTTAAGAGAAGCTTTGTCGTCTCATATCCCTCCTCAATTAGCTGCACATGGTTACTCTGATAAGACTATACCTCAAGATCAAATAGAAATTGCTATTTCTGATAATATTGAAATTATTTGTTCAATTATTGAACGTGCCGCTATTGATCGTTCTATTAATCAGATCGACGAAGTTCTACAGCCTGCTTATCTTTCTAGACAGAGATATTTTGAATCTGGTACAACCCAGCCATTTGCTGATCAGGTTTCCCCTTATGCTCTGCAGCTTCCAGAACCGTTCAGATTAAAAATTGGAGGCTTGGACAAGCAACAGTTTGCAATTTACGAAGATTTTGGTAAGACACAGACAATTTATGACGGTAGTCGCTTGGAGCAACAAACGCTTAATACTGGTTCACAGCAGATAACCCAATCTACCGGGCAACCTACTCAATATAATGTTGAGGGACAACAATTTGAAGAACAACGGGCGGGTCAGGTTTTAGATACTTCTTACTCTCAGATTACCAGTGCTTTTGATAACCTGATTTCTCTTTGTCGAGATGCTACTGAGAAGAATTTGAAGGAACTGACGCCAGATCATGCTATTAGCATTCTTATGTCTCAGATTCTAACTTCAATCGACAGACATACTTCTCGGGACAATCTAGTTCAACGTGCTTCCCATATATCACTTAACTGCCTTTACACTACTGAAAGTGACTTCACTCGACAAGTATTTGCGTTCATATTGGAACGTATTTGCAGCTTTACTAGTAGTGCCAATAAAGATGTAATTTGTTGGGTTCTTTTTAACGAGGATCCTCGGAAGTATAATGTTCCTGCTACGTTAGCTATTTTGCGATCGGGGTTGATCAATTGTACAGATCTTGATGTTAGTATTTCGAAGGCTATTGTTAATAAGAATGCTCTTGTTGTTCCTTTTGCCATTGAAATTGTTAAAGAAGCAATTCTTGGCACAGACCGTTGTGCATTAAGGACAGATTTTGCTCTAACGTTGGATGCCCTTTCAACATGTATCAAGGATGACCCTGAGCATGAAAAGATTATGAATTTGATGGAACAGTTGAATAAGGTAGCAGTTGGAAAAGATGATTTTAGTTCTGCACTATCTGCCCAATCCTTCGCTGAGCAGTTGAACTATATTTTTGCAGAATGGGTTAGACTTACTCAGCATCCTGCTAGAAATGAACGTCAATTTTCGGTTTTTGTTTTTCAACTTACTCAGCGTGAAATCCTTACCAAGCCTGAATATGCTATTTCTTTTATTCGTGCTTCTTTTGAGTTTGCAATCAATGGGTTTGAAAGATTTGGAAACTCTCCAGTACAATTCCTCAGTGACGAGCCTTTCATTGCAATAGATGCCCTGTCCAAGTTGATTAGTTGCCTTATTATATCTTCGAAGGGTGGAGAACTAAAAATGAGAACCAGTTATATGCAGAGATTAATGTATGTTATCTCACTTGTTGTTATCCAGCATCATGAACTTCGAGGTGAAAATTTCAATGAGCAACCTTACTTCCGACTCTTTTCATCTTTATTCTTCGAATTAAATCGTATTGAACCTGATGAGCCAGAATTAGTCAAAGAAATGTATCTTATTATTGCAGATATACTCAAAACAATGCAGCCTTTTGCACTTCCGGGATTTTCGTTTGCCTGGATGTCGATTATTTCTCATCGTTATTATCTACCCAAATTAGTTGAACTTCCTGATAAACGTGGCTGGCCTCATATAATTGACTTCCTGTGCGAGCTTCTTGATTTTGAAGGTCATTATGCCCGTGGAAAAGACTTCCCCAAAGCGATTACCGTCATGTATCAAGGCACAGCAAGAATATTTTTGGCACTTCTCCATGATTGCCAGGAGTTATTTATTGAAAATCATTATGTTTTATGTCAACACATCCCTTCAAGTTTTGTCCAGTTAAGAAATTTGGTTCTAAGTGCTTTTCCAGATAAGATGGAATTACCTGATCCCCTTACTGAGGGACTCGTAATAAAAGACTTACCTGATATTAATAATTTACCCGTTTATGCTGTGGAGCCTACTTCAGATTTACAGTGCATTGGCATTAAGAAATTGATTGATTCTTATATCAAATCTCCTTCTTCTCCCGTATTGAAAGGTATCATTAGTGGTTTGACTTTCAGTTCACCCAAGAAATACCCTGGATTGGGTTTCGATACTGTTACTCTTGACGCTTCGGCATTTAATTCTTTGGTGTTTTACGTTGGTATAAATATTTCGACAGATTCTTCTAAAAGTGATTCTTCTTCGCATTTATCTCCTTTTGACTCGGAGTCCCCTTATCTAGAACTTTTGAATAACCTTATTGTAGAACTGAGTCCAGAAGGTAGATATTTCCTATTCGAAGCAATTGCCAACCAACTTCGCTACCCAAATCGTCACACTCTTTTCTTTAGCACATACCTACTTTCTTTATTTGGTTCGTATGGAACTGATGTCTTGGGGGATAGAAAAGTTGATGTTGGACATTTAATTACACGAGTTCTTTTGGAAAGAATCATCTGTAATCGACCACATCCTTGGGGACTAACCGTCACTTTTACCCAACTTTTGAAAAATCCAGAATTTAAGATTTTTGATTTTCATTTCACCAAAAGCACACCCGAAATTGAACGAATGTTTACTACTCTTTATGATCATGTCAGCAGCGGTGCATCTACCTCTCCAAATGGTAAAGGTGGTGCTCCTGTTATGAATACTGGCGTTGTTTCAAATTAATATATAGAATTAATAAAGGTTTAATTGAAATTTTTAATGACTGTTTATGTACTAATATATTATGTATATTTTTATTTCAACTAAGGTAGGTACATATGTACTATCTGTTTTAGTAAAAACTTTTGCTATCTGAGTTCAAGTATGGACAAGACCAGTCAATATGTAGTTTATAAATGTACACGAATTTGAAATATTCAATCATGCGTTTAAATACCCCTATCATATAATTGTGGTACCTATGAAGACAACTCTTAGTATTAGAACGGACTTTTGTTGTTTGAAAACATATAAAGGTCAAGAAATTTTTTTTACAAATTCTACTCACTATATAATGGTTTATGTTAATTGAGATTTCCCTGATATAATATTGTTGTATTTTCAATTGTAACCTTTCATAATGGCTAAAAACGTATTGAAATGTCTTAGTAGAGAGAGAGAGAGAGTCCACAGAGATGTGGTTTAGGGTTCATATTGCTTTCAAAGGAAGCTTGATTTGGATAAATCTGCGCGAGTAGTTTGTTATCTACGTCTTCTAACGAAATCCAGATAAAACGATTGGTTTTACTACTTTCATACACGATGACTAGATTGATCTTGAAACCTAAGCTATCAACTGATATTCCTATTCGAGGAATTATCTTTGATATGGATGGGACATTATGCAAGCCTCAGGTAGGATATTTACAAAGATTAAGAATAGAACTTTGGCTAACATAACGTTTGAAAGACGTGGATGTTCAGTAAGTATTCCGAAACAATTAAAACATGAGACGGAATTGAAAAATTAATCTCAGTGAAGAACAAATGAGAGATGCATTAGGTATTGATAAATCAATTGACATTTTGGATCATGTTCATTCGCTACCCGAGAAAGAGCAAAATGAGGCACAAAAGAAACTACAGAGTATCGAAAGAAATGCAATGTTGGATATGGAAGCTCAACCTGGTAAGTTCATAGTTTATATGAAGTGTCCTACTTGCTAATGATTTTTTTCTCTCTTTCTTTTTGTGACAGGATTGATCAAGTTAATGGATGTAAGTTAGGGTTGTTAAAATTTGAGCTGAAGTAAAAATTAACAGTCTGAAAAGTATATCCAAGGTTTAGGTATCCCTAAGGCTATTCTAACGCGAAATTTCCCTGTGAGTGATTGTCTTTTTTTCATATCTGATAAATTCTAACATATGTTTTAGATTCCTGTTGACCATCTTCTTACCAACTTCTTATCAGCCCATAAATTTAATCCAGTGAGTTTGTTCTTGTTTCATCCAATTTACTGAATTCCTAACACTTATAGATTATTACACGCGAATTCAAGCCCCCCAAACCCAGCCCAGCAGGTCTGTTCCATATTGTTGAATCATGGGTAAGATTTTATTCTTCCTTTTTTTTTCCTTTCTTTCTGTTCTCTCGTATATGAAGTTAATTATATCATTTTTTTTTGGTTAGAATGTGGATCCTGAACATGTTATTATGGTAGGTGACTCAATTGATGATATGGTTGCCGGATATCGTGCTGGAGCAGGTACAATTCTAATTCGATCAGATGTCAATGAACACATTGAAAACGTACCCGAGACTGATGGTGTTGTCCAAACGTAAGTGTCTCTATTTGTTTTATCTTTTCGGTACTAACCTTTGTCAGTCTGGATGAAATCATTGAAGTTTTGGAAACCGGATTAGAAATTAAGGAGAAGAAAAAGGATCAATTATAATAAAATATTCCTTTGTGACATTCAACTAGATGCATTTAGAGATTTCTTTTGCGTGTTAGACAAATAGATTTGATTTAATAGAATATTTACTACTCATAAATTTGATTGATACAATGTTGTATTATTTTCGAAATTTCATTGTGAATATTTTGCAATAGTAAATTAATTAGACGAAGTTATTCCAATATATCTTAGGCATGTGTCGCGTATATCACTATTACATTTCTTTTACTGTTTTAGTTAGACTCTCTATATTGTAGATTTGATAAAATATATACTTGGTATGTACCTACGCCTATATGTGTATATTTTTTTATTTCTTCAAAACCAATAATATGATACCGAGTAAACGAGGAAATTATTATCTCAATTTTCAAATAATAAAAGAGATCAACCCCGACCAAAACATTCGGATGGTTTAAATTTATTATTAACATACAGAATAAAAAAAAAAAACCTAAATAACACATACATACGTGCATAATATCATTCCCCCTATTGCATTAAAATAGCACTCAAAAAGTAATGTATACATATGTAGGATAAAAAGGCACAATATTTCAACATTGAATATTTGTTTTTACGCATTCAGCACTTAAACTCAACTATGAGAGCTCTTGAGACCAATGTACACACTTGAAAACCAATCATTTTACCACCAATTGTTTCATTAACTCAAATAATACTTTTCAGCTATTTAGCAAAATTTGTTGGAAATTTTGAAAGAATAAGCAAAGTGCGATGTTTATTATTATTTGAAATGTGCGAAATATTTGAAATTTCGAACATATAGATTGTCGAAGAATATAATAATCCGAAGAAACATAAATATTCGACTTTTCTATTTCAAAATAATAATAAAAAACAAGAATCAGAAGTACGTTAAATATTTACTGTGTGTGTGAATGAATGTTTTCAGTTCATCATGCTCAATTAAATACAAATAATATAGTCAAAAATAAATTTATAGAAATTAAACACGGATGGAAGCTTCAAGAGCACGTTGCTTCTTAGCGGTCTTAGCAACAGACTTGGAACCGAGAATACCACCACCCCACTTTCTGCGGGATTCATCTTGCTTCTCAGCGAAGTTGGCCTCAATGGTAGAAACGAGGTTAGAGAGAGCAGCCTTGTCAGCATCCTTGACATCAACCAAAGCGACACAAGATGCGGTCTTTTGGTGGACAAGAGTACCGAGACGAGCCTTACCCTTTACAATGGCATAAGGAACACCCATCTTTCTGCAAAGAGCGGGGAGGAAGACAACCAACTCAATGGGGTCAACATCATTGGCGATAAGAACAAGTTGGGGCTTCTTGTTCTCAATAAGAGCGACAACGTGGTTAAGACCGTATTTGACGACGTAAGGCTTCTCAGAAACATCTTCCTTCTTCTTACCCTCAGCAATAGCAGCAGCTTCCTTGGTGAGACGCTCCTTCTTCTCAGAAGAAGTTTCGGGTCTGTAGTTGTTCAAGAGCTTGAAAGCTTGAGCAGCGGTGTTCTTGTCCAAAACAGTTTGGAATTGGGCAATAGCAGGAGGAACCTTAAGACGAAGAGAAAGAACCTTCTTTTGTCTTTGGAGACGAACATAAGCGGGCCATTTAACGAAACGAGAAAGGTTTCTCTTGGGTTGAATAGCTTGACCGATACCGAAGTTACGGGGACGCTTCTCGATCAAAGGGTTCTTGGAAGAACTTGTCTTAGTCTTGGTAGCAAGAGGAGCGGCAGCAGGCTTCTTTCCTTTGGGGGCCATTTTTAAACTATAGTCTTGGACGGTATTCGCAAAGAGTAGGAAAAAAAAAAAGGGAAGAATCAAATGCTGTGATTTACTCCCAGCAGGACTTTGACTATCCTTCTGCTACAAAACGCTGAAAATTTTTTGAAAAGTGGGTTAGGGATATACATAGTAAATTCAAAATTTTAATGTGACTTGCATTTCTCTTTTAGGAAACTGTTATTGGTCCTCACCGTGCCCACTAGAATATTTCTCTAACCCCTGCCCTCAACAAATCTTTGAGATGACATAATGTCTTACAAGATTATTTCTAAAATTTTTTTGTTTTTTGTTTTGTGAAAAATTCTCTGCTTTCTCCTTTTCCCTCCCTTTTTACAAGGTCACCCGAAACGTCAACTTTCGAAGTTTACTGAGTCAGTATGTACTGCTGTTATTCAAAATACTAGATCCTAATACTAATATATATATTTTATCTTTTAGACATGTCTAAGTCCAAGAACCACACCAACCACAACCAAATCAGAAAGGCTCACCGCAACGGTATCAAGAAGCCCAGGACCTTCAAGTATCCTTCTCTCAAGGGTGTCGACCCCAAATTTAGAAGAAATCACAGATACGCTCTTCACGGAACTGCTAAGGCTCTTGCAGCCCAACGTGCTAATGCTAAATCCGCCTAATTGTTGTAATGTGTGTGTATTATAATGAACTATTTATGTGATTCTTGACCCTCAACCTAGCTTTTGAATGAATTTTTTCGCAAAATACTGTTTGTTAACTTGGTAATCATGTTCTTATTTGAATCTATCAATGAAATGTTATATTTTCACTCACCCTTTCTCGTAACATTGTAATCTTGTACTTTTGGTACCCATATGTTTGTGGCCATCTCGGTATCTTAATGCCATTGAATACCTGGAGGCTACTATAATTTAGAATCTTAACTCTTCTGCTGATACAAATAGTAAATGTAAAGATATTTAAATGTCTTGTGATATATCATGGTGTTATTTCTATATTGAAGTATAACTCTACAAACTTGAATGCTCCATTTATCTAAAATATTTTACACCAACTGTCAACAGAATATATAAATCTCAAAATAGATATATGACTATTCTTCTATTTCGTACCTAATTAAATAGGTATCTTGATTTGATCATTTCAAAAAGTCTTCTAATCCTAATCCAAATCCGCCACTTTTCGATTGTTTTTTGGAGAGCATTTTGGAAAGAGTATTTGCTCCTTTCTTTTTCTTTTTCTTGCTAATACCATCATCCATTTTACTTCTCATGTTCTTTGGGATAGGTGGCATATCCATATCTGTGATATCTGTGTACATGATATATGAACAATTTTGACAAATAAAACAAATTTTATTACTGCTTGTTACTGAAGAGTCAATTTTGCGATGAAACTTATGGAATAATTGTCGCTCATTGAAGATTCTTACTTTAACAGTAATCCCTGGTATAAGAAGCTTGTTACAACGCACGCAGGAACTGAATTCTTCCACAGGAATCTTGTTACGTTCTGATGTCTGTGCATGGCGTAGTGTTAAAGCGCCAGCTAAATCGGGGTCTAAGAGGGTGGTTGCATTGTGTGCAATTTTGAGTGAATGAAGAACTGTCAAGTGTGCTGAATCATTCATTTCGTGATGAGAAGAGCGGCACTAAAATGGGAAAATCTTTTATTTTTTCATTAGAATATGTCCCAATTATACCATTTTTGGAACAATTTTACATATTTACATAGAAATGTGTATATATATATATATATATCTGATAACTGCAACATAATAAATACTCCTTAGATTTCTTTCACTCAATAATTATTTCTATCCACATTTATAGATAAGTACAAAAAATACTGTTATCAAACCGTAATGTCTCGATTGTTCAAACGTTTTATAGGAAATATTCCAAGTGTCCAGATAAAGTTTTTCTTAAGATTTCCACACCTTTCTTTCTTCTCCCAATCATATTACACCCAAATTACAATCACGCTCGCAATTCTTTACTTTACTTCGAACTATTTTGAACTTCTATGTTCACACCTCATGTGTTAAGGCTGCAAAAATTTTTGGCCTGCAATTTAAGGCAGTTCCATCATTCATGTCAACTTCCCAAGAACATTCAGGATCAAGTAAGAATCAATCCAGTTGGAATTCAGTATTTACCATGGAAATTACAGGACAAAATATTTCTTTCCAATACTTCAACTCATAATTTTGCTTATTCTGCTGATGAACTATCATTGATCGAACTCTCAAAGCATCATCTAAGTGAAAATGGATTGCTCGGAAAGAAAACAGGGCTTATCGAACCTGATAAAGTCAATTCTTTAGATTTACCTCCTTTGGAAGGCAACACCACACTCGACGAACACTTTTGGAGAATTGGGAAATACGCATCGGAACCATGGCTTTCTATATCTGAATGGTTTTCAAAAGTATCTATACCTAAGGTTCCAGCCCAAAAAGATTGGATTAAACAAGCAGGATGGACAAAATATGAGGCTGGGAAGAAGCCTGTTTCTGTCCCCTTTCCTGATGAAAAAGCACTTGTTTTTGATGTTGAGGTTTTATATAAAATATCAGATTTTGCTGTGCTTGCAGTAGCATGTTCTGAGACAGCTTGGTATGGATGGTTATCACCTTGGGTATTAGGTGAGTCAGACAATCCTCGGCAATTAATTCCTTTAGGAGATGACAAGGATCAGGTTATTATCGGTCATAATATTTCTTATGATCGTAAGAGAATCAGAGATGAATATTCTTTTAATGAAAGTCGCAAAATGTTTTTAGACACTATGTCTTTGCACATAGCAGTCAGTGGTATGTGCTCCCGTCAGAGACCTGATTATCAGAAACATAAGAAAATAAAAACTCTCATGCTTGATCATCCCGAGGAAACAAGTAATTATGAATCTCAAATTAGGGACACTGAGTCTGAGAATCCCTGGATGAAAGTAAGTACTCTAAACAATTTAGCCGACGTTGCTTATTTACATTGTGGAATTGTTCATGATAAGACTGTCCGTGGTGACTTCTCAACGATGACACCAGAAGATATACAAAATGAGTTTCAAAAATTTATGGATTACTGTGCACGGGACGTGAAAACCACATTCTTGGTTTACAAAAAGTTGTTTCCTCGATTTATCAAAGTATCTCCACACCCAGTGAGTTTTGCTGGTTTCCGAATGATGTCAAGTATGATTCTTCCAATTGACGAATCATGGAAGAAGTACATTGAGACTGCAAAAAAATGTTATCAAGAAGCATCTGATAAAGTACACCGGAGCTTGGTGGAATTAGCCGAATCAGCCGTTGCTCTTTCCGACCAACCTGAAAAGTTTGAGAATGATCCATGGTTAAGCCAACTAGATTGGACAATCAAGCCGGTCAAAATGGTAAAATGCAAAGAGACTAAAGAACTTCGCCTCCCAAAAAATTCCAAAATGCCAGGGAAGCCTGAATGGTATAGATCTCTATTTAAAACGGCTAATTCTCCAATGAGTATAACTGTTAGATCTAGAATTTCGTCCCTACTTCTACGTTTGAACTGGGATGGTCATGCTTTATTATGGTCTCAAAGCAATGGTTTTGTATTTGAAGTTTCCCCTGAAGAAGAAGAAAAGTACCTTAAGCTAAATTATACTAGAGCTGATATGAACGAAGAAAGTAATATGATCTTCAAAAATAATTCAACTGCTGTATTTTTCAAGGTACCTCATAAGGATGGAGCTCAAGCTAGATGTACTAACCCAATGAGCAAATCTTATATATCTTATTTTGAGGAAGGAGTCTTATCTTCTGAATTTGAGTTAGCTCGTGAAGCGCTGAGACAAAATGCTCAATGTGCCTATTGGATATCAAGCAGAGAACGTATCACAAATCAAATGACTGTTTGGCAGAAGGATGACAATTTAAAAATGGGTAAAAACGTAACTGATGATACTGGTATAATTATTCCTGCAATTATTCCAATGGGCACAATTACTCGGCGTGCAGTTGAAAATACATGGATGACTGCAAGTAATGCAAAGAAAGATAAGATTGGGTCTGAGTTAAAATCAATGATTAAAGCTCCCCCAGGCTATAAATTTGTAGGAGCAGATGTTGATTCGGAAGAATTATGGATTGCTTCCGTAATGGGAGACTCTTTGTTCAAAATTCATGGTGGAACAGTTCTTGGATGGATGACTCTTGAAGGAACAAAGTCTGAAGGAACTGACTTGCATTCAAAGACAGCTAGTATTTTGGGAATATCACGTAATGAAGCCAAAGTCTTTAACTACGGTCGAATTTATGGTGCCGGAGTCAAGTTTGCCACTCAATTATTAAGACAGTTTTGTCCTCATATGCCAATGGATCGAGCTAAAGAGACTGCAGAAAAATTATATAAGGCAACAAAGGGAAAGAGAATCTTGGGGAAAGATAAACAGACAATGTGGTCTGGGGGATCTGAAAGTGTTATTTTTAACAGATTAGAAGAAATGGCCACAATTGAAGTTCCTAGGACTCCTGTTTTAGGTGTTGCTATTACACAAGCATTAATGGCTAAATTTCTAAGTAAAGGAGGCTTTTTGACTTCGAGAGTCAACTGGACAATCCAATCTTCAGGGGTTGATTATTTGCACCTTCTTATTGTTTCAATGAAGTATCTTATTGATAAATATGACATCAAAGCACGTCTTATCATTACTGTACACGATGAAGTTCGTTTTATGGCAGAGGAGTCTGATGTTTTACGTACAGCTCTTGCATTGCAAATTAGTAATATCTGGACTCGTGCAATGTTCTGTGAACAACTTGGTATGAATGATGTGCCACTTTCTTGTGCATTTTTTTCTGCAGTCGATATTGATCATGTTCTTCGCAAAGAAACCGATATGGATTGTATAACACCATCTTCACCTGAACCTATTCCACATGGTAGCTCCATTGATATGCCAACACTTCTAACCAAA
>JAJMJJ010000402.1:0-16169 GCA_030568955.1 Geotrichum siamense (nom. inval.) | reverse complement strand
TTTATTTTATTTTATTTTATTTTATTTTATTTTATTTTATTTTATTTTATTTTATTTTATTTTATTTTATTTTATTTTATTTTATTTTATTTTATTTTATTTTATTTTATTTTATTTTATTTTATTTTATTTTATTTTATTTTATTTTATTTTATTTTATTTTATTTTATTTTATTTTATTTTATTTTATTTTATTTAACACAAATTATGTTGGGTTTATTTGGTATTGGAGTTGTGTCAGTAAATTTCAAAATGGCCCTATATTCCCCCTTCTTTGTAGCAATAGATGGCTAAACAAACTTTTATTGCAAATTTCAGTATTTTCATGTAACTAAAGAAAGAAACTAAAAAAAAAAAGGAGTCCACCCTATTACTTTCTTATTATTAGTATTGAGACCAAATTTCAAGTTCTATACAATATTGGATGCATAAACTTCATGTGGTCTGGAAATCTAAAAAACACCAAGAAAAAACAAGAATAAAATACTAAATTATTGCTCTGTGTATTTTGAATTACATATGTACATATATATGTATATATATTTCGTAGTCAGTACACTCTATTACTGTACGGTCTCCATTCACATACTACAAGGCATGATTTCTCTTTCCCATATTTTTATTTATTTATTACAGTATTGTGAAGGCTATCTTTTCATTTCAGCTTCTGGGTTTATTCAATATTCTTGTTGATAAGACCCAAAAGAAAAATATAAAGAATACAAACTGATTAACAGTTAAAAATATTTTCGGTTTACAAGTTTTTTTAGTTTTTCTTTTCTTGGTGTGAGCATATTGTTTTTATTTTTTTTTATCTTTTTTTGAAAGAGCAGTTTGTTTATGTAAAGTGAAAATATCTGCACATTTTATTATTAAGCAGGCAGAGTTTAAATACGATTGATGATAGGCTCAAGGTTGATAAACAGAGTGAGATAGAAAAGTTGTTGTCAATGTACTATGTAAATGTTTCATTATTTGTTGTTGTGTAATGGACTGCAGTATTAAGAACCACAATCAGTTAATAGATACGATAATAATGTGGTCCTGTGTAGCATATCATTATTGTGCTCATAGTAGAGACATTAAATTATACAGAGCATAATGAAAATGGATGCTAGTATCATCATCTGTTAGTATCAAGGGAGTAAAAAACCAAAATCTATTTATTTATTTGTTCTGTTTTTGTATTAGAGTAGTATTGTACTACATGGGAATAGATGACCGGGGTTCTTGTTGGTAGCAGTATTGTGAGACGGAGCAATATGACCAAGCTGTGAAAATAATAAACGGTTAACAAAAAAGCTACGATTGTGCTACAACTATACACGCGTAATTCATGTATGTAAGAAGAAAAGAAGCGTCACGATGATTGTTGGAATTAATTTAAACCAATCACAAAAGGAAATTTCGTTCCAGCCGAAGAAAACCAAAACAATAGCTGACAAATTGGTGACTAAAGTGTCAACCACTAGCCCTCGAGAGCCTTCTGTGTCATCGAGATCGTGTATAAAGATATCGTCCAATCAAATGGATTTAGTTTTGTAAGCAACATGAATACTGCAATCGACGAGAGCTCATTCATAGGCGAAGAGAGAGAAGATGGGCCAAAACTGCTCAGGGCAACTGTTGATTTTGCTCAAAGCCGTTTGTTATTTAAGGACAACGTTGTTGACAAACCCCGTAGTAAATTGTGTCAGCAATTTGTCGGTTGGGCTTTCTTCGAGAAGTAAACATCGATTCCTAATTGGAGTTAAGCACCCAACTTTATTTTTTTCACGAGAAAAAGTTATTTCCACGTCCACTGTACCGGTGGTGATCCATTGGCACTTTGTTTCTACGTCTCGGGCCCTGTTCTTCTGTTTGTACTTGCAGTGGTTTGGTATTGAAGGCAACCAAACTTTGGCTTTTCAAAAGCAAAACGCACTTTTTCATATCAAATCAAGACTGAGCATTATCCGAGCAAATTAAGTCGAATTTACATTGTTTCCCTTTTAAAATATTAGTGTAATAAAATTTTTTTATTCTGAGCAAATAGTGAAATATATTCCTTCTCACTGTTCAGAGATCCTATATAAGCCCTTTGTTTCATCCTGGTTTTTATTTTTTTCGCCTTACATTTCACATTCGTTATATTCTGTCTGTACATTAATTAAATCTTTTAATCGCTAAAATGGATATGTCTTCTTCAATGGCCATGGATATGGCTTCTACTACTACATCAATGGCTATGGATATGGCTTCTACTACTACGTCCATGGCTATGGATATGGCTTCTACTGCTACATCAATGGCCATGGATATGGCTTCTACTGCCTCTTCAATGGCTATGGATATGGCCTCCGGTACCATGGCTATGGCTTCTGCTTCTGCTTCCTCTACCGGCTCTTCTATGTCTTCCATGTCTATGAGTAGTAGTAGCAGCAGTAGCTGTTCAATCAGTATGCTTTGGAACTGGAACACCATCAACGCCTGTTTCCTTGCCAGATCTTGGCACATCACAACTAAGGGCATGTTTGCTGGTTCTTGTATCGGTGTGGTATGTCTCGGTATCAGTGTCGAATTAGTTCGTCGTATCCAACGTGAATTTGACCGATACCTCGTCGCTCAATGGGCTGCTGCTCATCCTGACCTTTCTTCTGCAGAACTTTCCTCCGAATCCTCTGCTCCTAAGCAATCCGTCATTGCTAGCTTTTTCTCAAATAGTTCTCCTAACAGTTTCAGTCCAAACTTTTGGCAACAAGCTATTAGAGCTCTTCTTTACTTATTCCAATATGCTGGTGCTTACTTCATTATGCTTCTCGCCATGTACTACAATGGTTACATTATCATTTGTATCTTCATTGGTGGCTTCCTTGGTAACTATATCTTTGGTGGTGATTCTTTCAAAGGTACTGGTGTTGGTAGAGATGGTGTGAAACCTGAAAAAACTTGTTGTTGTTAAAAAAAAATTCCTCCCCTCCCACTTTCCTCTTGTAAAACTTTTTTGAAACAACCGTCCTAAAAAATTTTATATTTAAATTAATTTGTTCTTTTTTCTTTATAATACTCTTAATGACCCATTTATATATATTTCAGATATGTTGTTTTTTAAATGATAAATAATAATCTTGAAACGATTCAATGTTACAATAGTTTTTTTTTCTTTATTATTATTTTTGATGGTTTGATCCCTGTTTGTGGAGCACAAATATCCATTTTCTAAATTACTCTATAAAAATTATAACTACAATATCTTGTTTATCTTAAACAATCTACCCTTCAAATGTTTGTTTATTCATACATCTTCATAGCTAAGATAAAATTAGTATAAAAATAAACAATAATTAAAAAAATAAAAATAAAAAAAGAACACAGAATGAAAGTTGAAATATTTCAAATTATATACAAAAATATATACAACTTATGTCTTGAGTTATCCATACGCGAAAGAAATACAACAAAGAAATAAATTAAAATTTTCGTGACGCGTCAAAAACGTGATTTTTTTTTTTGGTTATATGTATCATGATAAAAGAGGCATATTAATGCTGTTTGTAATATATAAAAGCTTGAATATTATGTATATCCCCAAAAAACAAAAGCAAAAATGTCCAAGGAGGGTTGTGAATAATTATACGCTTTACATGGTCTTTTTTTTGGTTGTAGAAAGAAGAACTTGGATTGGTGTATTTCGTAAGGAAGCATAAAAACTAGACTATGACAAAAAGATCAAAAATTAGACTATATTAGAGTGTTTTTAAAATTATAACTATTTTAATTTAGATGAAATGCTTGAAACAATAGAACATTTAAAATTCAAAATAACGATATTGGTTACTGTAAAATAATAGGAAATTCTATTACTGGTATATACATACTAACCTACCTACATTAGAAAAATGTGGATTGGGTATGGAAAGTATGTCATATATGTTTACGGTTTATATTTACTTTTTATGATTAGTTAATATCCACATAAGATTAGACATATTAGTGTACATTTATACATATGCATTGTTGTTATTATTCGTTTGTAGTAGATATGTATAGTTCTTTTGGTTTAAGTTATTGTATTCAATGAATCTGAAATGGACTTTATACACAACTTTCTGTGTCAGTAATTATAATAAAATTTTGAACTTCTTACTTGAAAACAAGGAAAATTATGATTCTACCTTTTTGATCTACA
Source organism: Geotrichum siamense (nom. inval.) (assembly GCA_030568955.1). Lineage (NCBI taxonomy): Eukaryota > Fungi > Ascomycota > Dipodascomycetes > Dipodascales > Dipodascaceae > Geotrichum > Geotrichum siamense (nom. inval.). Next base: position 12,001 of record JAJMJJ010000402.1, on the reverse strand, counting down.
AATCAGAGTATTAATTGTTTAATGACTAACATTTTGTTCACAACTGTAAAAAGGGAAATAAGACTTATAACTTGAATTCAAACATGTGACATCATTACATCATTGAATTATTTATTTCTCCCCTCAAATTCTGTTAATTTTTCCGGTGTTTTGTTGGTTTTCCCGTCAACAAATCAAGGCAGTGCTCGAAAGGAATTGAATTGTGAGACATGATTGGTCTATTTTTATAAAGCCAAAGAATAGTTTGTACTGGTGCTTCACATATCAATGTGTCTGTACATTTCACTACAACTGCCATGACTGACTGACTGACTGACTGTAGCAGCACAGCGCGATTTTCATCGAATCTCGCTCGGATGGACTGGTGAAATCACGTTTTTGTTGGTAGCGGATTTTGCGCATAGAAAGGACCGACTGTGCCGATTGAAAAAAAGTTGTCTCGAATTAAATTGTGCTAAATTTGTATTAAATTTTCTATCAAGAGACCCAAGGGCGGCTATTACATTATCTTAAACTGTTCTAATTATTAATAAAGTACCGTAAAAGCCGTTCTACCAAGTGTGTAGGTGACTGCGTACAATACTAGTAAACTATGCTAAATCTTGTTAAACTAATCTACCATCTGTTGATAAACTGTACTAAATACATGCGTCAATTTTCACTTTTTCCTGCCTTTTATTTTCTTTCCGCCGTTCAAATCTTCATTTTTCTATTGCTCTTTACATTTTTTTCTATTTTTTCCCCCTTTTTTTTCTCTCTTCTACTTTCATTGTGATCATCATCATCTTTGGTCTTTTCATTGGCCTTTTTCGTTAGTTTTGCATCGTCAAAATTTCTTTGGTTTTATTTTGACTCTTTTCATGCTGTGAAAATTTCACTTCTTGTCCATTCCCCTTTTATTAAGGCCTCTCCGCCATTTTTTTTTTATCATCAAGTATCAACCTAATTAATCATCTTCTCTGGTATCAGTTCTTCGTCAATTCGTTTCGTTATCACTTAAATTTACTCGAATATACTCCCGTATTATCATTTCACTGCACAGTCTTCCTCACATCATGTCTTCAGTACAACAACAAGAAACTACTACACCGAACTCTTTTTCAATTGTTCTGGAAAGCCAGGATGCTAGCCAGTACAAAAAAGTCCCTGTTAATCAATCTCCCTGTTCATCATCCTCGACCCTTTCAAAAATTCTTGACAGACCTGATCCCCACCGCACGGCTTCTTTTTTAGGCAGCACAACTTCTCCCTCGGCAGTAGATTCAGAAAGACCCGCACAGAACAATCAATCTGTCGAATCATCAAACAATACATTAGATGAATCACCAAACTCTACCACCATTTCTTCTTCCTATGGAAACAATAATGATACAATGATTTCTACTGGAAATGCCTCCCAACCTCCATACCTTAACTCTACCTACGAATCATCTATTAGTTCTCTTTCTTCAGCTGAAACTGAGTCAGTCTTACAATTCAACCCCAAAAAAAGAACTACTGCTTTTCAATTGGGATCTCCAAGTGAAGAGGAATCCCTTATTTCTAGTCCTATCAGCAAACCTTCCGCTGACTCTAATTCAGATATACCTTCTCAGCCAACCCAATCTGCTGAGCATATCTCTTCTATTTCTATCCCTAAAGCTGTACATCATGATGGAGAATATAAACATGAAATTCCATTCTCAACTCCTCGTGATAAAGCTCGTAACAATGTTGTATCCACCAACAATGAGATTCCGGGTAAAGAACTTTCAAAATCTCAGAGATCTCATTCTTCATTAAGTTTATTTAGGCGGAATCGTGGTGATTCAACCTCGAGCGTATCAAGTATGTCAAACTCTCCTTCTAATACAGGAAGTGCTCCAAAAGGATCAATGGCTGATTTGAAACGATTCTTTCAAAAGCCATGGAAAAACAATGCCGCACACTTGCAGGAGTTCCCCCTACCTTCTCCAAATAAAACCCCAAATTCTCCAATATCATCAACCCCAAGTTCACCAAGCTTAAGAGGATTGGGTAAATCATTGCGTTCAAGTACTAGCTTGAAAGCTATGAATGATGATTCCAAGAGATCACTATCAAAATCTTATGGTAAATTAGGAAAAGCACTCGGTGAAGGTGCTGGTGGTAATGTTTGGTTAGTTACTAGAAACAAGGATGGTCGTGTATTTGCCGTTAAAGAGTTTAGACAAAAGCAAAGCTATGAATCGGCACGAGATTATTCCAAAAAAGTCACTGCCGAGTATTGTATTGGACTCACTCTTAAGCATCCTAATGTTGTTGAAACTGTCGATATTATTTATGATTCTGACAAAATCTATCAAGTAATGGAATATTGTGAATATGATCTTTTTGCAATTGTTATGTCAGGCAAAATGTCACGACCGGAAATTTTCTGTGATTTTAAACAATTTATGAACGGAATCAAGTACATGCATGAATCTGGTTTAGCCCACCGTGATCTTAAACTTGATAATTGTGTCATTAATTCTCAAGGTATTGTGAAAATTATTGATTTTGGATCAGCTGTTGTTTTCAGGTACCCTGAAACTGAAAAGATTCATGAAGCTGTAGGTGTTGTTGGTTCTGATCCATATTTGGCCCCAGAAGTGATTACACATTTAATGTATGATCCACGACCTGCCGATATTTGGTCAGCTGCTATTGTTTTCTGTTGTATGCTTATGCGCAAGTTCCCTTGGAAAGCGCCTCGACAATCCGATAATTCATTCAAACAATTTTCAGCTAGCGTAGAACCAGTCAGATCTGCCGGAGGTACTATTAAAACTAGTGGTGGTGGATTATCAGGACCCAACCGATTATTAAAGAGTCTACCTAATGAAGTTCATTCTTTAGTTTTAGGTATGCTTAATCTTGACCCGGAAAAGCGACCTAGCATTGAGCAATGTTGGGCTGATCCTTGGTTTTCATCAGTTGAATTCTGTACAGTTGATGAAAAAGGTAAAACCATTCATGGTAAAGGTCATACCCATACTCGAGTTGAATTTGAAGATGCTCACATTGCAATGTTAGACAAGAAAAATAAAAAGAAGAAAGATAAAGACAAAATGTGGTAATTTTTTGTTATTATATATACTATGTACATGTAACATTATGATTTTTTTTCCCTTACTTTCTATATTCGATGTTTACATATATGTTTTTTTTTATATTTTTTTTTGAGCCTAGTAAAAAAAAATATAAGAATATAATAATACTTTCTATATGGATTTTTCAGAACACACAAGAATTAATAACTGATCACAATATTTGACACATATTTCAACAAATTTGATCAAGGCCCAAATATTATGAGCCCTCACCATAAAACTACATAACAAAATTTCAATTTTACTATTATTTTTTTATGTTTATCAAACAATTGAACCACCTCGATCATTTATAACTTCAATGTTGATACATATTTCCAAATACCTGTTCATCTTTTACTGTAGTATATAATACAAATCAATCTCCGAAAAAAAGCATATTAAAAGTATACAGAAACCTATTATGAATGTTTATCTATTCATACCCACATTTATACATTTTTTTTTATTTAATTTCATCGATTGGGTATACATATATATCTACAATTATTCTGTTCATAGTTACCTATGAAGGTAGGCATGTGACATTTTTTTATATTTTCAAGAGGAAGAAATGTTGAGGTCATTCCAAGTATGAAACCATTTAGTGGATTCGATGCTATTGAATTAAAAATTAAACCATTTACTGGCATGTACATAGTACTAATTTCATGACTATATGGATCTATGCTGAAATTTTGCGTGGGACTTGCTAAAAAATTCCTACATTTTTTTTACACAATAATTTAAACAAAATAGCATCAATAGCATCGGTATAAAATCTGATGAAACAAAATATCACAGAAGATAGAAATGCTATTGAATTAAAGAATTCTACACTACTGCACACGTGGTGTTATGAAGAAAGTGTTTTCTATACCAGTTGACGATGAATAGACCGAACAGACAGAGTGACGTAAGGCCGTTGATTTTAATACTTGTTGTCACGTGAATAAATAATCCGCATTTCGGATTCGGAGTTCAAATATGTTGCTCATGATTATGTCAACGGCAGCAAGTATTAATGGTGGCAAATTTCCCACTTTCCCCATCTTCTTTTCCTCCTCCCTCCATACACCTCTTTGATAAGGATCTGGTCCAGCACTCTCTCACTTGGACCTCCCTATTTTCTTCCACTACTACTGAACAGAGATATATTTTCTTTTTGACTGGTGTTCTTCAGTAGCAAGTCAGGCACAATTACTTTTTTCTTCCCCGCAAGTTATGCTACTTTGCTAAGCTTCCCCCCGTACTGTTTCTAATGTCAAGATTTTATTCTTCGAAGAACGCACAAAATCTTCTTTCTCTGCTACGCAAGGCAGCTGAACAAGCTCGTGAACATCTGAGAGATGTTGTAGATGCATTGCCACGCACTCTGAATCCTAAACCTGCTCTCGTCAGAGTCCCTGTCTCACCCAGACGTCAGTTTGGTCGACGGGGTGGGAGACAAGGTTTCGGTTCCAGACATAACTACTTCGGTCGCTATGGTAGTAATCATCCCTGCTACTTTGGTACTCGATTCTTTTCTTCTAGATCTTTTACTTGCACTCAGAATCTTACCAAAAATGTACAACAACCGCTTGCAAATGTAAGCTCTACTTTATTTCGCAGAAATTTGAATACCGCTTCATGGAATTCATTATACAAGAAAGGGAAGCCTTTGGTCCTCAGGCAATTAGAGAGCCTTCCTAATGCATTTCATGTGGAAAATGCTAGGTTCTTGGTGAATAATTGGGGTGTTCGTTCAATTCATTCATGGCACAATGTTAAAGCCCCTTCTTACGTACTTAGAACTATCTATGAAAACCGTATGAAAACTATTCGTCCTGTTAAGCATATTAGGCCTATCAGCACTCAACAGTTCATTTTCCCTAAACCTTCTTTTTCTTCGGTGCTAAGCTCTACTCAATGGAACGTTGGTGAATCAAATTTGTCTGTTTCTTTCTCAAAACTTGTTGACCGATTCCGCTCTCTTATTCCCGTAACTGGTTCTCATGTTGATTTTGACCTTACACCAACTATCACTATTCCTACAGTGACTCAATTAACTGACGATGTTGTTGAGACTCTTTCTAGTGATATTGAGCGTTTTGCTGATCATCTCAAAAAAATTGCTCAGGACATCCGTAAGGTTTCTTCTCTAGGAGAACTTCCCGTTTCTATCGAAGAAAATGGCAAGTCTCTTAGAGTTTATTTTGCAAACAGTGAACCTGAACGTGTTGAAACCCTCCTATGTGGTGTCGAAGTCACTGAAGGTGTGGTTAAGAATACAAGTAACTCACAAATTCTATCTTCCTCTGATGAACTCTCTGATGATTCGTCTTTTTATGCGGAATCATCTGCCGCCAGTGAGGAATTTCAATATTTCTACTCGGTTAACTCAAATTCAGTTCAACTTCCTTCGATTAGAACTCCTTCTCATCATGAACCTAGCATTGTTTCCGTTACCACTCCTTCATTAACAAATTCTCCTAGTGACACTGTTTCTGAAGGTTCTTCATATATCTATGCCTAATGACCAATTATTTTTACTCATTTTTATAATTCATTTTTTATTATTATTTTTTATTTTATATTTTACTTGATGAATATATTTTATTTTCTTTATTTATTTGTCTTCTTTAAATATATATGTGTGTATCTGCTAATTTGTAATGTACATAACGTGTGTTACGAGGGTAAGGGTACTATAACGCTGTTCGCAAATAGTGTATTGTAGAGTGAGGGAGTTTGTTGATTGTACCCCGTCCCTCTTTTCTCTTTCTATCTACACCAACCCAATACACCCTTTCGTTGAGTGCAATTAATTCTCTACAGAGATTTTTTTCTTTTAAATTTCTAACTTGTTTTAATTGATAACTATTTTTTTATTCAATCAATTAATATCAAAAACATCGAGATAATAGAAATAATGTCAACAGATCAACAAGACTACAATGAACAGGTAAGTACTATATTTAAGTTCCTTTTGATTAATGATTTATTGATATTAATATTTATTATTGGCGAATTAGAATAACACAGAGGAGCAATCAACCGTTACTCCGCGTTCTGAATCTGATGATGATCAATTTGTAGATGCTCCTTCGACTATGGAAAATCCTAAAGTTGATGAAAATGGGTTGCCAGGATTGCCTCCTCGGAAACGTCATGGACGGTCACAAACTGAAAGTAGTGTATCATCAGGATCATTTTCCCTACAGAAAAGAGTTTCATTTTCTTCTACAGCCAATTATGATCTTCTTCTTTTACGATTAGACGTTAGGGAGACCCAAGAAACAACCAATAAAGATCCTAAAGCTAAAGAAGCATTGGAACAATTACGACTTCAATTCAAGGTTATTCGAGAAGCATTGCAAGCATCATCGAATTATCATGCAGCACAAGGACCCGAAATTGATTGGAATTTGTGGTCGTCTGTAATGGAAGATTATGGGAAAGTTGCGAGAAATAGCCCTATTGATGTAACGTTGGCAATTGCGTCTGGAATTCCTAATGAGATTCGAGGATTGGTTTGGCAAGCTATTTCGGGATCTAAATCTGCTGAGTTGGAAACCTTGTATGGGAATATTTCGTTGGAACAAAGTCCTTATGAAAAGTCAATTCGAAGGGATTTAAGTAGGACAAGTTTTATTAAGAATGTTGATCCGGAAGCATTATTTAAGATTATTAAATGTTATAGTTTGTTTGATCCTGAAGTAGGATATACTCAAGGTATGGCATTTATTGCTGTTCCATTGCTTATGCATTTGGCTGAACCAGATGCCTTCTGTTTACTTGTGAAGCTTATGAAAGATTATGGGTTCCGTGAATTCTTTCTTCATGATATGCCTGGTCTTCATCTTCGTTTGTACCAGTTTGATAGGATTGTGGAAGATTTACTTCCAGAAGTATCTGTTCATTTGGGTCGTCAAGGCGTTCGTTCTGCCATGTTTGCGTCTCAATGGTTCTTAACACTATTTGCCTACAAATTCCCACTCTCCATTGTAAAACGTATCTTTGATGTTGTCATTTCTGAAGGTATGGAAGCAATGCTACGTTTTGCTGTTGGACTACTTAAAAGAAACGAAAGTAAAATTCTATCAATGGAATTTGAATCCTTATTGGCCTTTTTAAAGGAAAACATATTTGATGAATATATTTATCCCGATTCAGCATCTTCTTCATTTGCTGCTGTTACTTCTGCTGGTCTTTATTCAATGGCACCTCCACCTTTACCACCTCGATCCGCAAGTCCTGTCACAAAGCAATTTGTTCCCAATGATAATTTACAATACCGTATTAACGACCTTGTTGCCGATGCCTACGATATCCGAGTTCTCCCTATAACATTACAAAAATACAATGACGAATACCAAGAATTGGAACGTATTGAATCAGAAAGACTAGAATTAATTGAATCTCTAGGCAAATCAAATGGGTTATTAACTCAAAAAGTTCGACTATTAGAAGAAAAAGTCACCACTTTAACTAATGAACATTTATCTATAACAAACGATTTAGCCCACCTTAGAGTTAAAGGAGCTCAATTAGAAGATGATATTGAAGAACTGGAAGCTTTAAATGACGAACTGGAAAATAAATTAAAAGAAAAATTTGCAGGTTTGGATTCTAATACTGCTGATGAGGTATGTTAAAAAAAAAGTACTTGAAATTGTACAGGATTATTAACAATATTTATTTTTTGCTTTAGTTAATTGATTTGAGGAAACAAAATAAGCAGCTAGTAGAAACATGTGAACGACAAGATTCTCAATTAACACATTTAAAGGGTGAATTAATCGATACAGACACATCAATTTCGGAGGTAAGTTTTAAACATACATTTAACTCCTAAACTTTAAATAACTAACCTTTTTCTTAGTTGGAAACAAACCATTCCAGTCTGTCAGAAAAATGGACATCCTTAAAATTGGCAATGGCCGATTAAAGATTTTTTTGTTCCTTGATTTGGGATATGTCTTTATTTGTTTCATGTATGATTTTATTTTTATTTTTTATTATTATATATATTTTTAGGAACTTTTTATTTATGTGTAAAATGGAAAAAAAAATAATAATAATAAAAGGGTGGGTTTAGATGATTATTTTTATTTATCAACATATTTTGTTGATCAAATTTATATAGAAATGTAGGTAGGTAGGTATGTAGACATTCAATAGTCCAAAAATAAGGAGGGAAAAGTTGAAACACGAGGCATTTTTTTCTTTCCTTCACTAAGAAAAAACATTGTCACGTGACTAATAAAAAGGGTGTTCTATTCTTTCGGTCAAGACAAGTATTATTTTGTATACCCAATTGATGCTATTGAATTAAAAAAAAAAAAAATCAAAAATATTTGATTTTTGAATCAATTGACATATATATTACAATATATATATATATATATATAGAAACTAACTAACTAACTGAATAGCAAATGTCGGAAGAAGAGAATAGGATGGTTAGTGAAGGTTCTAAGACCAATAGAAGAAAGAAGAATAGGAGGAAACAGAAGAAAAGAGAATTGAGTGAGAAAGGGGAGAGTTTTGTTGGTGATGATGATTCTGAGATGGTAGAAAATAGCGAAGAAGGTGACAACGATGAACAAAAACCCGAAGGCTGCTTACAGGTGATTGAATCTGAGAGTGTTGATGATTCTGAGATGTTAGAAAAGAACGAAGAAAGTGATAACGATGAGCAAAAATCCTTACAGGTGATTGATTCTGAGAATGATAATAATGAGAAAAAATCTGACGAAGACAAAAATGAGTCAGAACAACAGGATTCTCTGGACGACCCAAAAGAAGAACTTTCGATTCCTACTGATTCATTGATAGAGTCTTCAACAAACCAGATTTCTTCTGAACCTGCTTTAGATCAGGATGAATCTACTGTGATTGATACTGAAACATCTACAAAACAGGATATATCTACTGTGATTACTACGGAACCATCAACGGAACAGGATGAACCTGTGATTACTACGGAACCTTCTACAAAACGGGATGAACCTATGATTACCACTGAACCTTCTACAAAACGGGATGAACCTATGATTACCACTGAACCTTCTACAAAACAAAATGAACCTACTGTGATTACTACTGAACCATCCACAGAACAGAACGATCCTACTGTAATTACTATTGAACCTGAACCACTACCCAAAGCCAAACCTGTCGCCCCACCTCCCAAGCCGAAATCAGCCGAAAGTCAATGGGGTAGTTTCTTTAAAAAAGCAGTTGCAAATGTCGAATCCACATTAGATAAAGTAATACAAGAAACAGCTGCCAATTCATCATCAGTATCATCGACATCATCAACTCCAATTGAAAACAAGTCACAGAAAGTGGGCAGACTTTCTTTGGAGGAAAGATTGGCTAAAGTTGTTGATAAGAAAAGTAATGATAACTCAAGATCGCCTAGACAGTCAGGAGAATTTCAGAGATTGTCGATTGATTCGAAAAGATCAATTACTCCTGATATTGGTGAAGTGGAAAAAATGAAAGGTTCGACGACACCAAATAATAAACCGATGACGGAAAAAATTGATTCCTATAATAATAATAATGAGGATATTGATCTTGCAGATATTATCTCGGAATTTTCAAGCGAAGAATTGAAATCAAAAGTTTTAAAATATACAACCAACTTGGAAAAACGAATAGATCAATTACAAACTAAGCTCAAGCTTATTTCGGAACAAGAAGTGGAAAGATCAAAAAGTACCAAAAGTTCAAGTACAGGCTTACAAAAGCAACTTGCCGAAAAGCAAGAACAAATCGCTCTTTTAATGGAAGAAGGAATGATCATGTCCAAAAATGAACTAAAACATATGAATACAATCAAAGCTTTAAGGGCAAAAGACAAAAATCATGAAAATATTTTATCTGATCTTCAAAGACAACTTGAAACTGCACAAAAGGAATCAACAAAATTTAAAGATCAATTAAAAAATGTTCAAGATGGTTCGAAAAAAGAAACCCAACTTCTTAAAGATCAATTAGACAAGTTAAAGAAGTCCAGCGAGACAGAAACTTTACAACTTAAAGAAAAAATTTTGCAATTAGAAGTTTATGAACAACTATTCAATGAAGCTGCAAAGAGTAAGACCGAACTTGAAGTTCAATGTGAACTTCTTCAGAATGAAAAGAAAGATTTAATAGTACGTATATTCCGATCTAAATTGAAGAAACGAATTTAGCTAACATTATTATTGCAAACAGGATAAACTGGAAGTGACAATGAAGAACGAAATGAGAAAATTAGAACAAAAAGTAGAATACTATCGCGCCAAATCAGAAGAACTTTCAACTGGAGCTTCAGAAGATGGAGGAGTAGGATTATTAAGACAAATGGAAGTTCTACAATCGCAGCATGAAATATCAGCCCAAAATTGGGCAGGTATGGAAACGAACCTTCAAACTAGAATTTCCAACCTTGAACAAGAACTTGAAGATAGTTCTTCTCGAGAACTTTATCTACGAAAAAAAATTAAAGCTATGACAGAAAATCTTGATCTATTAATGACAGAATCTAAATCATCAGAAAATCAATACGAAAAAACCCAAAGTGAATTGAATAAAAAACTTTCTGAAGCTAATAGGAAGATTGAAGAACTAAAAAGTGAAATGCAAAAGAAAAGTCTGGACTTTGAAGAAATGTTGAGAGTGGAAAGGGACAAGTTTGCTGAGAATGCTAAAAGTATGGTGGAAGCTGCACAACAAGCACAATTGTTACAGCAACAGCAACAGCAAGCATTACCACAACCTCGAAAGAAGTCAGATGGATCTAATTTTGATCCTTTGAATAGGTCAGGTAATAATTCACCTCTTCAAACAAGATTTCCTGACAGTGCAAGTGCATCACCATTCCAGCCTCGATTTTCAGAATCATATTCAAGTCTTGGTACTCGAACACCTAGTCGAACAAGTTTCTACAACGACAATCAAGGATTTGTTGATCAACAAGTCGATTATGACGACCTGCCATCCGAAGCACGGGAAGACTCTACTGGAGGTTTCGACAACACATCCGTCTCCACCATGGCCGCCCCAGGCCCTTCCATCCAAATCGTAAACCGAATGGGTCGCAATCTCCGCCTACTAGAATCTGAACTTTCCAGCACCAAACAAGACCTAGCCAAAGTCACCAAGTCTCGGGACGAAGCCGTGAAAGACGTTTCCGACCTAATGAAACAACTTGAATCCGCCAACTCTTACAAACCAAAACTTGACCAACTCCAATCTCAATTATCGCAAATGCAAAAAAGAGAAGAAACAGCATTGGAAATGTTGGGTGAAAAAAGTGAGCAAGTGGATGAATTGAGAGCTGATGTAGCTGATATTAAAGCAATGTTTCAACAACAAATTGAGGAGTTGTTAGATAGATTGGCCAAAGCTGAAAGTCGATAGTTTATAATGTATCTATGTATAATATTATTAGATGCGTTTGGTTATCAGTCTCGGTTGTGGAGTATTAGATGTGGATTATAGTACAGGAATAAAGATATATTTGAAATAAATGCAATATGCATATATATATATATATATATATATATATATATACGAAAAAAAACTATTTTGTACTCAAACATTAAGCAGAAGAAATTTCAGTATTTAATAAAATAAATTTGTATTGCATATTAAAAAAGAAATTTCATTACAGGAATAAGCAATAACGAAATAGTCGTTTCAACTTTAAACGGATTTAGAAATTTTATTCCATTTGGACCATAACAGTAATTGTTTTTGCTTCCGTCCTTTTTGACTTAACAGAATAAATTCCATAATTGAACTGAATTATACCTGTCTTACTAATTGACATATATTTAATAATAAAATGGGATGAATAAAAAGTTTAGAACTTATTGCTGATATGAAGCATGAAGCCAACCAAAATGATAATAAAATGATCTGCTACTAGATTA
>JAJMJJ010000401.1:0-16240 GCA_030568955.1 Geotrichum siamense (nom. inval.) | reverse complement strand
ACGAATATGCACAATTTTATCTTCACCAGTATCAAATATTCTTATTTAATGCGTATGAACATATGTATAGATTAATTAATTCTATATTTTTAATCAAATTATAGAAACCCTAGTTTATCCTTTCTTTGAATGTCACAAATTCTAAATTGTTTTAACCTTCTTGATCCATAACTATCTTCTTATACTATCACAACTAACTTCCCTCTGATTATTAGTATCTCCCCTTGTCATGTGTATATAAAATTTGTCAGATTCTCTGTCATCAATTACAATGAAATAATTTCCTATATGAAAAATAAATTACAAAAATAAAATAATTGTTAGTATTTGAGAAGTTACTCAACAATTGGCACATCTGTGTTCAAGTTATAGTGCATAAAAATTAAGTGCTGAAATTTTGTTGCCTATTTCGGAAATTTTCATTTTATTATCATCATGGACTTTTGTCAAACACAAAATAAGGTCCTTCTTAAAAGCTACTCCTCTATTAGTAGAAATATACATTCATACATATGTATGTACATATGAATAAAAGAAATATAATAAATCAGTTTTCTACAGACAAAAGAATAAAATACTAATACGCTGGATCTTAACATATCTAATGCCAGAGCTACGATAAGAACAAAATGAATCCCAAATTCTCCCACAGCATCTTTTTCAAAAGAAAAAAAAGAAACTCATTTTTATCACAAAAAAATAGTAAAGACATAATTCATAACCAAATAATATTAGAAAGGATTTTTTGTTTGTTTTAACTTCTTTTTTTATATATATACCGTAAAAAACATAACAAAACATTTAGAAGTAACCAACTCTGTTAGCAACATCCAAAGCATCAAAATCAGGTGTAAGTTTGACAAAAGCCTTCTTGGAACCATCGGGTCTGATGAGAGTGTTGACCTTGGCAACTTCAACGTCGTAGAGCTTCTTGACAGCAGCCTTGATTTGGTTCTTGTTGGCCTTGATGTCGACAGTCAAGACAAGGGTGTTGAAATCATCGAGGTTCTTAAGAGTACCTTCAGTGCTGACGTGGGTCTTGATGATCTTGTACTCGTCGAGTCTAGGGTAGTGAGCGATAGACTTGCGTTGGTACTTAGGAGCTCTGGGGAGACTGAGAGTCTTGGGTTGACGGAAAGAAGTGTTGGCGCGGAACTTCAAAGATTTGTTCTTGTGAACACCCTTGAGGGCAGCCTTCTTAGCATCGAGAGCCTTCTTTTGAACAGCAACCATTGTTATTGTGTGTAAATGAAGTGAGAAAAAAAAGGTTGAATGGCTTCTAACTTGCACAAAGGGAGAGGGAAAAAAAACAAGAGAGAGAAAAGAGAAGGGGAAGAAAAATTTTTGTGTGGGTTTGGTTTAAAATTTTTTTTTTTTTTTTCACGGCATAGTAATTTCTACTACTACAATTGTGTGTATACTTACATAATAAAATCCATGGTAGGTTAAAATGGATGGGCAATTATGTAATCGGTACACAACCGATGAAATTGGGAAATCAGTGAAATTTCACGTTTTTTGAATTCAGGTGACCATGATGAAATATTTTTAGTATGACAATTTGTACACATATAATTGTAAACAGTCACAAACCTCAAAACATATTTTAGCCCTAATAAAGTTGTACTTAGCCCTATGGTTAGTCATCATCATTTTTTTTTAATTTTACGCGACAGGGGTATATTATGTAATTGAGTATTGTTATCAGACTTAGAACCTTCTTGTTCGTCTCCACATACAGTCAACATGTCAATAGAATCTGTAATATCATAGAAATATTAAAAATGCTTTTTATTGTAATTGTTAATATCACATCCTGTTTTAACACTATGCCCCCATGTCTCAGATTGAATAGTAGATCCCGTAACAGGAAGAAATCAGTTTTTGGCAGAACTTATTTCTACATAGAGCAAAATGTAAACATTACACTGTTTTGTAAACCACCCACCCACCTCCATCCCCCTTCGTCTCCTTCATTCATCCTTCCTCATTCTCTACTACCATCATTTTTATATATATATATTTCTTAACAAAATATGCAGGCGCCTTCGTTTCTAACTGATCGTCAACGGTCAGAATTGTATGTACCACTACCGCTATCGAATACTTGCATTTTATTTTTTCTCTAACCCTTCGTGTTTGTTTCTAGAAATCAATCAATCATAGCTTATCTCCGACAAAACAATGTGCCCCAAAGTGAATTAAAATCCATTCAAAAGCATTTACCTGGGATCAACAATTCAGTGCATAATCCGGAAGATGATCAACGACGACAGGAGCAATTAAGCCAGTTACTCGAAAAGAAATGGACATCTGTGGTTCGATTACAGCGACGAGTTCTCGATTTGGAATCACAAGTGAATACTTTAACACATGAAATTGAAGCAATGCCTGTGTCTTTGTCATCGTCGCGTAAGACTGATCCTACTACATGGCTACCACGACTGCCTCCGAAATACCGACTGTCCGGACATCGAATGCCAATAACAAGTATCGCGTTTCATCCAATTTATATGGTTTTGGCATCGGCGTCGGAGGATTGTTCAATCAAAATATGGGATTATGAATTAGGTGAACTTGAGCGGACATTAAAAGGTCATACCAAAGCTGTTCTTGATATTGACTTCTCACCTTCTACTTCGGGCGCAGATAGTGTTTTGTTGGCGTCCTGTTCGTCCGATTTAACCATCAAGATTTGGGATCCATCTAAGGATTACGCCAACATTCGAACGCTTACCGGACATGACCATACAGTATCTACAGTTAGATTTTCACCGTTAGGGACCCATCTTATTTCAGGATCGCGAGACAAGACTATTCGGGTATGGGATGTTCAAACAGGATACTCGGTACGTACACTACAAGTCCATAATGATTGGGTCCGAACCATTCAGATATCTCCTGATGGTGAGCATGTACTTTCTGCTGGTCAGGATCGTACGGCTCGCATAACTGCATGGCGAGAAACCGATACTAAAGCCGTTATGAGTGGCCATGAACATGTAATAGAATGCTGCGTGTTTGCACCTGCATCATCCGAAACATACCTTGCCCAAATCGAAGGGCTAACAAAATCACATGGCCAATACGCTGTTACAGGAGGTCGTGATAAACTAATTAAAATATGGAACTCTAGAGGTGAATGTATATTAACACTCAATGGTCATCAAAACTGGGTTCGTGGTTTATGTTTTCAACCCGCTGGTAAATTCTTAATATCTGTATCAGATGATCGATCAATCCGATGTTGGGATCTGACTCAACGGGGTCGCTGTGTCAAAATAGTAACTGATGCTCATTCACATTTTGTTCAATGTGTGCGGTGGGCTCCAGATATTGAAGATTCTGGTTCTTCCAAGTCTACATCCACCCCACAATCTTCTTTCCCTAGACGTTCTCGTCCTAGTCTAATAGGAAGACCTGCTCCTAAACAACGATTACCTGAAAACTACAGAAATATGAGATGTGTAATAGCAACTGGTTCAGTTGATACTGATGTCAAAATTTGGATGTAAAAAATTAAAATACAAAAGCATGCAAACGATTCACACAGCTACTTTAGAAACTGTTTCTTTTTTTTTTTTTTTTGCCTCTTTATTATTATTATAATTCACGATGGTTAACACCAAAAAAAGAAATATTCTTGTTTTTTTTTTTTATTAATATTTATTTATTATGTTTATCTTTCTTCTATCTCTAATCATAATACTAATATTCCTTTCTTTTTAAAGACATTTTATAATCGACTCTTCATATTTAGTTGTTGAGGCGAAGTAAAGAAAGAAAGAAAAAAAAAATTGGTAACATGCTTGTTTACATACGTATATATTATATTGTTGTACATATAAAGGTATATAGGTTTTGTTTAAAATCATAAAGTGAAAAAATAGAAAAAAAAAAAAAAAAAAAAATCGCTAAGTTTCTCCATTTATATTATTGTAGGCAGTAGAATATATATAGTACATAGATTTTAACAAAGTTTTTTGCTTGCCTTGAATTTCTTCTTCATATTTTTATATTCAGAAACGACAATAGTAACGATTAATAATAATAATAGTAATAATCATTATGTCCATAGCCCCATATAGTTACTTTAGTAATTAAAATATTTTTATAAAAGAAGACTGTGTTGCGATTTAATATATATTCCATAATATAATAATAATAAACCAATAAAATAAAAATATAATATTATTTAGAAATTTAACTTTTAAATAATTTTTTTTTACTCCAACAATTTAGTAATTTTACCAATTGCAATGGTAGAACCTTGATCTCTCAAGGTAAATCTACCTAATTGAGGATAGTCATCATAAGCTTCAACACAAACAGGATTGACAGTTTCCAAAACTGCAATAATTTTCATACCCTTCTTAGCAAATGCTGGTGGCTTTTTACTCTTTTTGTTTGTACCCTTTTGTAATTTGTGCAATAAGGCTGTGAATGATACTTCTTCAACAGCTGTATGGACATGTAAAACACATGAGAAACCACATGACAAGATAGAGTTAAGTTCAACAATAGCAACTTGAGCTTCGAATCTTGTCACGCAATGAACAGGATACTTAATGGATGTAAGAACAAATCCCATTTGGACATCATCTTCTTCAATATTTTTTAAACGGAGACGAACTTGTTCACCACAAATAGCACCATTGACTTCACTTTCAGTTTCGTTGTAAACAGTGGTAACTTCGACCTGGGCCTTGTTGGGCATCATAAGTAATTGTTGTCCCTTCTTGACGGCACCTGATTCAATCTTACCTTCAACTACAGTACCAAGATCCTTAGATTTACCAGAGACGGGAAGCATAAAAGGGGCATTGATTTTTCTATCTTCAAGTTTAAGATTGTCAAGGTATTCCAAAAGAGATGGTCCAGTGTACCAAGGAGCATCTTTAGGATCAACTCTATCTTTAAGACCAGCGCCAGTGAAACCAGAAACAGGCATGAAGACTACATCAGTCTTGAGATTGTAACCTGTTCCACGCAAGAAACTAGACAATTTAGTAGTACATTCATCAAATCTTTCTTTTGACCATTCCACAGTGGGGTCATCCATCTTATTAATAACAACAATAAGTCTGTTGACACCTTGAGTTTTTGCCAAAATGGCATGCTCACGAGTTTGACCACCTTTTTCAAAACCGGTTTCGTATTCACCCTTTCTAGCAGAGATGACAAGAATACCAACATCAGCTTGAGAAGCACCACCAATCATAGAAGGAACGTACATCTTGTGACCTGGGGCATCTAAAATTGTGTATCTTCTCTTTTCAGTTTCAAAGTATGATCTACCAACTTCGACAGTTTTACCTTCGTTACGCTCTTCCTTGTTGGTGTCCATAATCCAAGAGAGGTACCAACCTTGACGACCGGCATCCTTGGCTTCACGTTCGTATTTTTCTACAGTACGCTTGTCAACAGCACCTGTGAGATAAAGAATATTACCACCCATGGTGGATTTTCCAGCGTCAACATGACCCATGAAAATGATGGAAAGATGCTCTTTAGCATCACCAGCACCAAAGAGATCAGTGACAACTTCTTCATCAACTTCTTCTTCTTGCTCCTTGATTAAGTCGGCGGCGGAACTGGTTTCAGCAGCTGTTTCTTTGGGAGCTTCCTTGGGGGTTTCCTTTTCCTTGACAGGCTCAGAAGTAGATTCTTCCTTCTTCTCAGAAAGAGGTTCAGGTTTAGATTCCTCAACTACAGGTTCAGGAGTAGCAGCAGGAACGGGCTCTTTCTTTTCAGCACTGAGAGAGATGACTTTTTTGGGTTCAGATCCGAGAGAAATCACCTTTTTAGGAGCAGCTTTAGCTCTAGCAGCTTGAGGATTATTCAACTCATCATCAGTAGCCTTCTTAGCAGCAGCAGCCTTAGCTCTAGCAGCTTGAGGGTTATTTAATTCATCATCATCAATGGCAGCCTTCTTAGCAGCAGCAGCCTTAGCTCTAGCAGCTTGAGGATTATTTAGATCATCATCATTAGTGTTAGATCTGTATTGATCTAAAGTCATTGTACCGTCATCTTGTTGATTATCATAATAATTGTTATTATAATTGTTGTTGTAGTTATTGTAACCACCGCGACCTCTGTATCCACCACGGCCTCTGTATCCACCCCTTTGATATCCTCCTTGGTTGTTGTAATTGTTGTATCCTCCTTGGTTGTTGTAATTGTTATATCCGCCTTGGTTATAATTGTTGTATCCAGTTTGATATCCTTGGTTGTAACCGCCCTGGCCATAATTGAATTGCTGGCTATTAGGGTTGAATTGGTATTGATTTGGGTTGAATGATGCCGAATTGGGATTGAATCCTTGAGATGGTTGTTGCTGGTTAGCACCATCACCATTCAGGTTCATATTATTGAAATTTCTATTGAAGTCTTCACCGTTTCCAGACATCTTTTATATATACCTTGAATTAACTGGTAATGATGTGTGGGTTTGGGAGAGAAAAAAAAATTTTTTCTTTCATTAGTTGATTGGGATACACTGGAGAAGGTTGGGAAGGGGTGGGGTTAGGTCTTAATTTTCTGATTAATTTAAGAATTGACATATATGGATATGAACGAGAGATAATAACTGTTGCTACATAAATAATCCAGATTTTCAGTTATATTATTACATGCGTATATTAGACAATTGCCTATATTTTTACTCTTAGTACATGATAAGTCTGGTTTAAGAATTAAAGGCATATATGCAAATTATGGTTCTGGAAATTTAAAAATGCATATTACTTAAGTCTAGGTGAAATGTTTTGGTACCTTAAATGAATTGTCATTTTTGTGATGATGAAATATGATAATCTTTTGTTTTGCAGGCTTGCTTAATATCATTGCCTCATGTACAACAGGTATCCAAACGGTTTTTACGATACTGCCGTTTTGTAAGAAATACTAGTAGGCACTAGAAGGTTTCTTTTAATCTAAAAAAAAACAATTACTTTTCCATCAGCGCCATATAATAATTCCTCACATATTTGGATAGTATTAACTCGAACTGGAACAAGATAGTTAACGAAATTATATAAAATGAAATAATAATTGTAAAACAATATATCACATTAAAAGGTAGGGATCAAACAGAGATACTATATACCTATAGTAAAGCATATCTGCAAAACGCTTACCTAAATAAAACAAAATGTTTGTATCGTCATTATGGAACATGTAGCTTGTCACAAATCCTTCCAGAAAAGGAGAATTATGTTAACATTTGTTAAATACAAACAATTTTTATTATAATGTTTTTGGTGTATTTTTCATTTATATATAAAGAATGAACAACAGTAGCAGATTTAGCGGGAAGGGACTGCTTTATATTCAAAACATTAGCAAATATATGTAAGTAATAAACGTAATAAAGGCCCACCTTGTTACTAATAAATGAATGTAGATGCATATAAATGATCCTAAAAGGGTAATTACCAATACATGAAATTTTTACCAGTGCTGGCCTTGGAAAACTGGCTTGGCCGGTATTGCAGTATTTGTTGCAAAGACTTATCAAGCAATAGTTGATGTCATTGCTATTTTGC
Source organism: Geotrichum siamense (nom. inval.) (assembly GCA_030568955.1). Classification (NCBI taxonomy): domain Eukaryota; kingdom Fungi; phylum Ascomycota; class Dipodascomycetes; order Dipodascales; family Dipodascaceae; genus Geotrichum; species Geotrichum siamense (nom. inval.). Next base: position 8,693 of record JAJMJJ010000401.1, on the reverse strand, counting down.
TTTGCCTGGGAAATATCTTCAAATGCTGTTGTGTGTTCCAAATGTTGCAATGATTGGGTTAAATAAATTGTTGCAATGCTTGGGATAACTGCTATGAAAGGATGATTCAGATGAATTGGATCAACCAGTAAACTTGGCAAAAATGGAGTCGTGTGCAACGCACGTTGTCCAAAGTGTCGTGTGCTCTCAAAATTGTATGAATTTTTTACACGTTTTTTTTTGTTTTTTCTTTTGCTGTAGAAAACGCGTTTTTTGAGCTTAAATTTTTAACCAATGAAACCGTTCACGTGTAGAAAGTAATGGCACGTGCAGAGTAGAATCTGAGATAAGCACCAGAACCTTAAAGTGGAATGCACGTTATCTATTGGCTGGATGCATTTACCCACGTGCGTTGTCGTGTGTGTAGAGGGCTGTAAATTTCTTTTTTTTTGTTTTAGTTGTGAGCGCAGGGTCTTTGTAAAAAACTAAGTTCTAAGTCTTTTCTCTTGCTTGTGCGTATTGCGTGTGGCCAATGAAGAGCCATAATGCAGACATGATCCTCTAATGAAGGAATGTACACCGTAGAGTCTTGGATATGTTATGATGTTTGTTATATTTACAGATCACTTCCCTGTAATTTTTATTCTTTTTTTTAATCTATTTCTCTGTAATTCAGTAATGTCGTCCTCTCCTTTAGACGTGCCTATGAGACTAGATCCTCTATTACTACCCCCTCCAGCCTTACAGGATGATTCTTCATCTTCCCATAATACACACTCTCCTCCTACCCTTAAACGCAAAATTATACAAGTAGATCCTCTTTTACATTCACATTCAAAGAAACAGCGTCACTTGAAGCCAAAAACACACTCCACGATTCCAAAACAATCTACTGCTACGACTACAACAACTACAAATACCAAAAAACTTCATCGGAAAACTGCACATTCTGAGATTGAAAAAAAGCGACGATGCAAAATTAATCATGAATTTGACACTCTCAAACAATTAGTCCCCGCTTGTCGGTCTCATCTCAACTCAAGCAACAATAATGGCAATAATCTTCACAAACTAGTCATTCTACAAGAAACTGTCGAATACATCAAATATTTAGAAAAAGTCCTTGCTAGCACTCAAGGTGTTATGCATAGAGGTACTTTCCCTCCTTCTCCTGCTAGCTCGTTAAGTTCTCAAGGTGGTTTGCAGCCACAAAATAATAATAATTCTGTCTACTTTACCTCTCCTAATTTTTCTAGTCATGAAAATGGAGAAGAGCAAGAAGAAAAAGAAAAAAAGAGAAAAAATATTATTAACTTGCCTGATTTACAGGATTCAAATATTTCACCTGAATTAAAATGTTTGAATAATACTTCTCCACGTATCAAAGTTTCGGATCTAATATCGTGAGTTCTTTCCTTTATTTTGCTGAGATGATATATATATTTTGGTTGTTACTGTATTTTGGCACTTAACATCAGATTGATGTCTCATTATCTGATACAACTACTCTTATTATTATTTTTATTCAAGAAAACAACAATTTTCTTAATTTATGTATTTATTTATTATTACACATTCAAATGTCGATTTATTTATTAATTTATTTTTATACTTTGGAAAACTTTATGGCACAAATACCATGTTGAATAGTTTGTATCATAAGTATAAAACAAGTAATTCACACACAACAAAATACGTCACTTTTTTTTTTTTCTATTTTACATCGCACAATATATTATATATGTTATTAAAAGTTTCCCAAAATAATTGCATGCAGTTCATAACATTAAATACACATATGTAACTATAACGTTTTCCTAGTCCTTATAGACATGAAGTTATTACAAAACCTTGATTTAAAAAATTATATTAGTAATAAATTATTGGTTTCATATTCATCAATTTCCAATCTCAGCCTTGCAATATCTTCAGGTCCTGTTCGGCAACATCCTCCCACAATAGTAACTCCTACATGGGCCCATTCTTTTATTGAGACGCCAGTATCCACAGTTTCACAGTACCGGTTTTGGGATTTGTCAAACCGTTCGCCAGAATTGGGGTATGCCATAAGTCTTACAGTATTTCTAAAGGGTTGCCTATTTAAGAGTGAATGATGGAGGGTGTGAAGTGCGTGAAAGGCAGTGTGGGGGAGTGTGCAATTGACACCAAGGGCATCAAGTTTGCAAAGGTTATTGGGACAGTTGATTAATTGGTCAACTAATACATCTAGTTCTGTACCATCAGCAAGGCAGTCACCAGTTTCTGAAACCATAACAGAGACCCAAATGGGCTTTTGCCATCCACATTCGTGGCGTAAAATGGATAAAATTAGTTGTATTTCATCTAGTCTAGGCATTGTTTCGAGTAACATAATGTCAGGTCCTTCAATACTAGTTTCATTACTGTTTGCAATAGTATGAGTGGCTTTCATAAGAGCATCAATTTTGGATTTGTGATAGTCATGAACACGTTCCGTTACACAATACTTTCCAGTATATTCACTTCCATCCCCCAATGTGGCCCCCCAAGGTCCCAAACTCCCTGCTATCAAAACCATTCCTTTCTTCACAGCCGCCATATTTGCAATTGCATTTCTAGCCAATTCCACTGCCAGTTGTATCGCCCTTACTCCTGCACCCCCATATCCTCCAAGTCTATCTAGTCTTTCCACACTGGCCTGATACGTAGCAGTCGTGATAACTTGTGCACCAGACTGGATGTACTGCTCATGAAGGTGTTGGATAGACGAAGGACAAGTAATAAGGCGGTCCGATGACCACAGTAAAGGGTCTTGGAGTGCGGGTAGGTATGTCCCGAGTGCACCGTCAAGAAGTGTGAATTTTGACTTCATTTTTCTTTTAGTTTTTGTCCACGAAGAAGAGAAAATCTTTATAAGCAATACAATAAAAACCAGTAGAATTATAACTGTCCAAATAGACATTTAATCAGTCATATATGATTAATTTTAGTATAGTTTCCATTCTATGAGAACCTTGATTATTTACGAAGTTTAATGGTTGATTTCACTGCAATATGTGGCGAATGTATTTCCAGGAGTTTCCGAACATCGGAGACAATATATTTATAACGTGATTAAGACCGGAGTCGGTAAATTTAAAGAACAAGCGTAACAATAGGTCCTTTCAATAATAGAAAGTCAGTAGTAGAAAACATATTGCTATTATACTATTATAACATGACATGATATTACATTATTAATATGAATGATGATGATTAAATATTAAATATTCCCAAATCAAAAGTTAACTATCCAAGCGACCCTTAAAAGCATCAAGAATACCAAAAACTTCAATCTTCAACTTCTTAAACTCTTCTCCAATTTTTTGTTCAGCAATTGGAAGAATATTGAACTCCTTCTCTTCCTCAACTTGCTCAGCAGCAGGTACATCACTCTTCCAGAAGTCAGTAATATTCTTACCAGCACCGTTGAAAATCAAAAGATTAGGAGTATCTTCAGGAATATCATTCAAGAGACCTTCACTAGAGTACTTAACTAAATTACTCTTAAGTTGGGCAGGGGTAACGGCACCAGAAACAGCAAATTCGGAATCAGTTGAAGGTTGAAGGGACAAAAAGTATGAAAGGATACCACAAACGTGGGGTGAAGCCATTGAAGTACCAGAAAGAGTGGCAACAGCATATTTAGAACCAATATAAGTAGACTGAATGTTGACACCAGGTCCAAACAAATCAACACACTTACCATAGTTGGAGAAGTAAGCACGATCATCAGAAAGTGCAGAAGCACCAACTGTTACAGCATTTTCAGCTGCAGCTGGAGAGTATTTACAAGCATCGGCATTATCATTACCAGCAGCAACAGCGAAGTGGAGACCAGCCTTAACAGCGCCATTGACAGCCACATCCAAAGAAGGAGACTTGCCGCCACCAAGAGACATGTTAGCAGTAGATCCTTTAAAGCCCTTCTTCTTCTTCTTAGATTCATCGATGTGAGCAGCTGCTGCCCATTCAACACCCTTCAAAACATCAGACATGGTACCCGAACCGTTAGATCTGAGAACCTTGACAGCAACAATGTTGGCTTTCTTGGCAACTCCGTATGTCTTACCAGCAATAGTACCAGAGCAATGAGTACCGTGTCCATTACCATCGACATCTTGATCATTGTCGGGAATAGTCTTACCCCAGGAAGCACGGCCTTGAAAGTCAACGTGTTCAATGTTGGTACCAGTATCAATAACATAAGCAGTAACTCCCTCACCACCTTCAGCATCATATAGATACTTGTTAAAGGTTCCAAGAGTAAGAGGGTCACGGTGTGAAATACGAGCAAGACCCCAAGGAGCATTCTTTTGGGTCTCAAATTCGGAAGCAAAAACCCGAGAATCATGTTCGACATACTTGACAAGCTTGTCCTTTCTGATAGCTTCGATTGTTTCAGGAAGGAATTTTCCACTATAACCCTTGAGAGCATTGGGGATATTATACACATGATTAAGACCATGTGTAGATTGAGATATACCTTCCGGGGATGACGATAGGAAAGGATGTTGAGAATCTCTCTTCTTAAGAGCATTGATAGCATTATCGTGGTGCTCATTTAACCAGAAGAAATGCGACGCAAGCATGGACTCGTCCACGTCATCATTGAAGACAATAATATATGAATCTTCTACCAAATTTTGTTTGGCGATATCAGAAGTAACGAAAGGAGCAGTGAAGAGATCAGATTGGGTGTCCAAAGCTTTGATTTGCTCGGGGGTAGAAGGAATATACAAGGCATTTGCCACTGATAAGGTGGCAACAATGGTTGCTAGAGTCTTGAGTTGGAACTTCATTGGAATAATTTACAATATATTTAATGATGTAGATAGATAATGAAAAGAATAATAGTTTAGAGAAAGGTTGCGGAGTTGGAATAAGATGGGAGATAAGTAAAAGGGAAGAAAAGAGGTCTTAAAAGATAAAAGTCCACTATTTATAGTTTTTTCTGTACACAAAGAAGATGACCCAAAGTTGAAAGTTCAAACCTCGGACTAAGCAATATTAAGATAACCATCAGTACAAGCGTATAGAGTGGCTATAGAAGGGTCTATGTCTATTGTCATATTCATGGTTTATTCGACGTTCCTATATTGTTCAATTTCAGCTTTACAAATACATATGTAGAGCTCTACATTTGGATTGTTCATGAACATACGGCTAGTGCGAATAGGTGTTCTTATTCCCATATCACTTAACCTAACCCACACACAGTTGCGTCATTCCCCAGGCTTTTTGTGTGCAATATATCTCCAATTTCGCATTTCGTATTGTCAACGGCATCTAATCTTAACAGCAGGAAAATACTTATATTCTAACTTTTTTTAAGCTTTGTACTGAAACTTTTATCGTTCCTTTACTATATATATATATATATCAGATATCATGTCACTATCATCAAGTTCCAATGACAAGACAATTAAGGAGCTTACCCAAAACACAACTTTTTTGGTGGGACAACTTCAGGCGATACTGGATCTGATAGGGTCGTTACTTTCCGGAGGGCAAAAAAAGGACCCAGTTGGGATTGGGATACGTAAGGCACGAAAGATGCTGAAAAACGTAATGAAGCAGTTGGTTGAAGTGAATGAGGAATTGAAAGATGTTTATGGACGAGAAATAGCTGATCGAGAAAGAATGCTGAAGGATGTGGACATTATTGAAAAGCATGAAGGAAATTTAAGAGAGAGGATGGAAGAAATTGAAGAGACAAGTCAGCCAGCGATAAAGTTGAAAAGCGTGTCGGAAGAAGAAGATCAACTTTTGAAAGAAAAAGAAGATCTCGAAAAAAAACTTGAAATCGTGAATTCACAATTGGGGAAGATTAAAGTACAAAAAAGAGAACTTAATAGTATTATATCAAGTAAAAAGTCACTGTTACTACAGGAACTAGAAGAATGTGCTAAACGGAAAGACAAGCTAGCTGGGTATTCAAATGGCGATGGAGCCCAATTACATGAGACTCTAGTAAGAGAAATTGAAGCTTACAAATCACATCGCGAACAATCTACCAAGGAATGTCGGGCATTAGTAGATGGAATTACTGTTTGGAAATCCTGTTGCCATTATCTCACCGAACTCGAGTCACAAATTAAAACTATCCTCAGTGAAACACAAATTACAAACGAAGCTAAATCTAATCTTCTTTTAAATTCGATCAATCAATCAATTGAAAATGTGGAGAAACTTTTAAAACTGGCAAGAGCTGAAAAATGGGAACTGCTAATTGTAGCTATTGTTCAGGAACTAGAAGGACTTTATGAATCGAAGAAAATGATTTCGAGTACTTTGTCGCCTGATAGTTCTAGACCTGAAACTGAAATTGATTCGGGGTCGAGTACAAAAGAAAATGCATTGAATCTTGGCAGTAATGGGGAAGATAAATCTCAGGAAGAAATGAGGCCATCCAACATGACTAGTAGTTTAATCATGAAAAGTGAAATGATTAGGAACAATACAATTGTCAGTGATAATGAAGATGAGGATATTGGGCAAATCCATCAAGATTAAAAGGATACCGTATTTTTATTGGAAGTTAGAAACCCATTCTATAGAAATTTATTACAACTAGCTTCTTATAATTATATGATTTATGCGATTTATTTGTAAAAACTATTTTAGCTCACAAGTAAAAAAATAAAATATGGCTTACTCTTGGGCTACAATCCAATCAGTTGTGTCATCAAGTGTTGTCTCAAGACATAAATGTTTTGGCCAATGTTTCATCGTTGGCTTTGCCACCAATACTTAAACACGTACTATAAGCGTAAAGTAATTTGCTATCATCGTTGGGTTGTTCCTATGTGAGATTGTTCATATGTGAAATTGCTCCAACCATTTTTATCATACACTAAACCCGGATCCTTATGGCCTAATGGAACTTACAACATTGTTACCATTGAAAATGTGATTGCAATAAAATCCACATTTTATCCATGCTCCGTTGTTGCCCTCAACATTGCCAACTTACCTTAAAGAATAGGTGTAAGAAATTCTTGCACCGATTTGACATCAAAATTGACTGGAGATGCAGTATGCAAAACATAGTTAATAGCAGGATGTGGCTTGAAAGCGTAAATGAAAGTATCAGGTTTTGTTATGTTCTCGATGATTGTGTACTCAAATGATTTAGAGGATTTTCTTTCTTTTCAAAAGTTCATCTTTTTCTCTTCTGATCGAACAGTCCCAACAACAGAATAACCAATTGTTGGACAATATGTGTTGCGATAAAGCCAGAAACTCCAGTAATAAGTACTTGTTTGGTTATTAATGTATTATTGTGATTGGATATTGATCTTTTAGTATATATCTATGTATGTATATATTTTTTTGATTTTTAGATAGAGTAAAATAAAGCCAAGATATGTGCTCTTTTTATATATACGTTTTAGGGTCCTAGTATACACCTTGGAACATATATACCCAAATATAACTGTATTATTAATATATATATATAACAAACGGAAAAATGTTAGTTCAGATAACAGTTCAATTTTAAAATAAGTGAAAATAAACGGATTCAACTCCAAAATTTATACATAGGTTTACATTTTACACTTCCTTGAGGGCACATCTTGTTATTAGAAATCAATTCTATTGTTATTCTAAAATATACTCCGTCAATTATTGACACCGATCAATATCATTTTTACAAATATACCCACGTACATAATTTTGAGGGGGCAACTCCTTGAGACGGTCGAAAAGCTAGTCAAGCTTGGTCATTTAAAGGTAGTTAAAGTCCTAACAAGGTTTGCAAAGGTGAACCTGCGAAAGGATCATTATTAATTTTATTACTGTTTGTGGTTTCTTAACAGAAATTCGCTACCTAGCGGTAGCATAAAAAACATACTGTGCATATGGAGATGACACCAGAAGTTTTTATTTTTTTTCTCCGATGGAATTTTACAATATCTCTCAATTTTCTGTTCCATTATTGGTTTACTTTACTAATTCACCAATAACGTAATTTTTCACGGTCAAAGGCAGAGAATATTTAGTTTCAAAATTAATAACACAACAAACGAATATCATCTTTTATGCGATGAAGATTGTCCCCCTCAACTGACAAAAGTACACCTATAATAAACTAAAATACAAACGTATACATCCTCTCTCCACATGAATTTAATTAAACTTTTACGTATCTATGATCTATGAAGAAGTAGAAGATTATCCTGGAAATACTAAATTTTAGATACTGCTTTCAAATATTATAACCGTAAGATTTTGTAATACATGTAATTATAAATTTTGCGAAAAAAAAAAAAAAAAAAAAAAAAAAAAAAAAATTTGAGAAAAGAGAAACAAAGAATAAATAAATTAAAAAAACGACCTCGGTGAGGATTGAACTCACGATCTTGCGATTAACAGTCGCACGCCTTAACCAGCTTGGCCACGAAGTCTAATTATGTTGGACCCTTGAACCTTAATTAAATAAAGAAAAATATTAAATTGGTTAAGCTGTTGTTTTTAATTGTTATTTACTCATTAAGACCAGACCCCTGTGGTCTGGTCGGTAGCTGCTCGCGCACAATTGAGTGGAGTCTCGGGTTCGAGCCCGTCCTGAGTCGGTTTGTAATGGTTTTTCCCCTGGGAAGGGTAACCCTCCACATCTGGGCGTAATGAGATTGCCCGCGACGGATGAACAGGTTTTCCCATTGCACGTGCATCGGTTAAGAGTAACCGAT